>QXEO01000066.1:2416193-2697509 GCA_007115705.1 Dactylis glomerata
TGCATGATTATGGCCGTTATTGCTCTCTTAGTTGGTCGCTCCCAGTCTTTTGCTAGCCCTCATTTTGTACTGAGTATGAGCTCTACTCGTGCATCCAACTCCCAAAAACCAAGTTATTCCAATGTGTCCACCATACATACCTATTAGCAATTTGCTATTCCAAAGTACATTTGACTTGCTTTTATCTATCCTTGAAATTAAACTCTTTTGGTGTTATGTGAAAATTAGTCAGTAAAGCTCTCACGGACCTGATGGCACACTTTACTTTTCTCGTTCTTAAAAATTTGACATTGTGGCTCTCTTATGTTGAGTTGTTATGCTTGCAAGTTGTAAGTTGGAAATTAGCCAAACCATGCCGTCATGGGGTAAGCTTTCAACATTACACTTCTTATTTGAGTTGATATCGTGATCTTTTGTTTATGGATACTCATGATGTGAAATAAGTTGGGAATCTTGCGGGATCATGGAGTTTGTATACGTGCTAGAGAAATGCCTGGGCCGCCAATCTAAGCCATGCATAATTCATGGTGGAAATTTACAGCATGCCCATAGTGAACATTCAACGACGCATCTCAAAATAAAAAGCTATACCAATGGTAAATAAAAGAGATGCCGAGGTGTGGATTGTCTGTTTGTCCTGTCATTTTGATGTGGGCTTGCTCCATGTCATCGGGCACGGAGGTACCCCGTTAGTGGTTCTCGATGATACGTGTATACTTACAATGACAAGAGCTTGCTTGGGACTCTAAGTCAAGTAGCATGAGGTTTGGGTATTCGTACTTCACGGGACACGAGGTTTTCAACTTATGATTTGTCAAGCATATGCTTCATAATTGTACTCGCATTTACTTTAACCATTCAAGATGTCTATGATGGGGGCAATGAGAGCTCAAAGCTAGTAAGTACCATAATTTTTGAAGGGTTATAAAACTTGCAATCACTGCTTCCCTCTGCGAAGGGCCTTTCTTTTACTTTTATGTTGAGTCACCACCTTCTACCTTTATGCACCGTCTAAGAGAGCATAGTTGTCATTCTGAGTATAATGTGCATTGTCCCAAAGTTATCATTGATTGATTCATTATTTTGGTTTCACTTGTTTTTAAATTATTTGTATCTAGTCACCCTCTTAAACTTGAAGGTGTCCTATGCATTTATGTTTTGCTATTTTCCATGAAGGACAAGCTGAAAACTATTTGCTATGTTTTTCCATATGATTTGAACAGACGTTTGACTTTCATTGTTTCATTTTTAATGATCTTTCGTTTGTGTTCTTTTTCATGTTACAACATGGTTGCTAAGTTTCTTCTATCAAGATTATATCTTTCATGCCCATGTTTTAAGTTCTTTTGATCCCAGCACTCAATGCTTACTTAGATGATCAAGATTGTGATGGTACATGTCACCTTAAAAATTATTCTTTGTTATCACTTACCTACTCGAGGACGAGCAGGAGTTAAGCTTGGGGATGCTTGATACGTCTCAAACGTATCTATAATTTTTGATGCTCCATGCTTGTTCTTACACCATTTGCTTAGTGTTTTGTTACACTTCGTGGCATTTTTATGCATTTTCCGGAACTAACCTATTAACAAGATGCCACAGTGCCAGCTCCCTGTGTTCTGCTATTTTTGTGTTTCAGAAAAGTTACACAGGAAATATTCTCGGAATTGGACGAAACAAAAGCCGAACCTCCTATTTTTACCGAAGCTTCCAGAAGACCGAAGAGGAGACAGAGGGGGGCCACAGGCCAGCCACACCATAGGGCGGCGCGGCCAGCCCCTGGCCTGCGCCCCCTATGGGTGAGCCACCCTGGTCCATTCCTGACGCTGCCCCTTCGCCTATAAAGACCCCTCGACGGGAAAATCTAAACACCCGATCAATTTTCTAGAAACACATCACGATCCGCCGCCGTCGTCGACCCGAGATCGGGAGGGTCCAGAAGCTCTTACCGGCACCCTGCCGGAGAGGGGAATCGCCACCGGAGGTCTTCTTCATCGCCATGCTTGCCTCCGGCGTGATGAGTGAGTAGTCTACCTTGGACTATGGGTCCATAGCAGTAGCTAGATGGTTGTCTTCTCCACCATGTGCTTCATGTTTAGATCTCGTGAGCTGCCTTACATGATCGAGATCATCCTTATGTAATTCTACATGTTGTGTTTGTTGGGATCCGATGAATATTGGTGTTATGTTAAGTTGATGTCCTGAATATTATCTTATGTTATCTCTATGTTATTATGATCTTGCATGCTCTCCGTTGTTAGTAGCAATCTTGGCCAAGTAGATACTAGTGACTCCAAGAGGGGGTATTTATGCTCGATAGTTGGGTTCATGCCTCTATTTAATCTGGGGGAGTGACAGAAACCTCTAAGGTTGTAGATGTGTTGTTGCCACTAGGGAGAAAACAACAATCTTGTGTCCAAGGACATTTGTTTTGTTTACATTACACACTTTGCTTAATGCAGTAATCTGTTGTTCGCAACTTAATACTCAAGGGGTCCTCGGATGATTCCCCACGAGTGGATTATTAGTCATAGATGCAGTTGGATGGCGGTCTATGTATCTTGTTGTAATGCCCAGAGTAAATCTCATAGTGATCCTCATGACATATGCACGTTATCTTTATTCTATCAATTGCCCAACTGTAATTTGTTTACCCAGCATGTCGTTATTTATCTTATGGAGAGACACCACTAGTGAACTGTGGACCCCGGTCCAATTTCCTTTATATTGCTATTACTATTTACTTTTACTCCCACTGTTTACTTTCTCGCATACTACTATTGCTTTCCACCCGATACACTCAATCCTTTGTTTACAGCAAACCGGTGAGATTGACAACCTCATCGTAAGTTGGGAGCAAAGTTCTTGGTTGTGTTGTGTGCAAGTTCCACGTTGCTGCTAGTGCAAATCAAAGCCCTGGACGAGGCGCCTTATAAATTGTCCAGAGCTGTCGCGAAGCTAGCAGGCATCACCTTCTGAAGTTTGGCTTTTTCCTACTGGTTCGATAAACCTCGGTTTCTTACTGAGGGAAAACTTGCTACTGTGCTCATCATACCTTCCTCTTGGGGTTCCCAACTGGGTGGTTATCTGCCCGCATCACATGCTATTACCGTAGCCGAGGCTCGATTTTCACCGGCAGTCTTCTCTCCCCGACTCGTTGCCAAAACTAGTTGCAGAATCAAGGATACATCGCAACTAGCGGGCCGACCAACTCCGGTAGAGGAGTAGGCCACCACCACCATGTCCAGAACGGCTTCCCTAGGTGACCTCGTGTTGTTGCCTCTTAGACTAGCCCAGAAGCCTCCGTGTGCCTTGACCGATGATGATCCCGACGTAGCGGATGCAACATTGACTATGACCCAACCAAGCACATTTGGATCGAGATCTGGCCCATGGCCAGTGCTTCCACCCACTGCCTTCAATCGGCCACAGCAGAAGGCCACCACCATCCAGCGAAAGCGTTGTTGACATGGCCGTGTGGGCACCGCCGCCACCACAGGTCGCCGATGAGAGGAAATGCAACCGCCACGTCCGCGACGCTGGGACTTTGCCCGATGACAAATCCATTGGTAGCAGAAGGAGGAGCTGGACGGAGGACTCCTGGAGGGACAGCTGGCGGCGTCTCCCTGGTACGCCCCGGCGCAGCCGCACGTTGTTGGGTCGCATCAGCCATCTGGTAGGATGGGCGAAACTACTAAGCGTATGACCAATGCATTTACGATTTTTGTACCATGAGTTATCCAACTATGGTGCTGCCGCAAACAGAGCTTGGCTCTGATGGTTGGGTTCCCTATGGTGGAACCAGCCCACCCAAGTTCAAGTCCTACACTTGGCATGGGTGTTTGCATTTACCTGGATTTATTCCAGGATTATTCGACGTTATTCGTTCAGTAGTAGGTAACGTGCTCGTCAATAGTTTTAATTCAAAAATAGAAATATAGTTAATATCCAACTACCCCGGGTGAAAATGTGCACCGTAAATGCCAATAAATTATAAAATATCTCAACATGAACAAATGCAGAACTTCATCTGCCTGCCCAGCTATTTAAAAATTAATGTCCAAAGCGAAATATCTTAATTTGTCTCTTTCTTTTGAGCAACGGGCCGTTGCAAAAAATATATAAAAGGAGGAGGGATAACATAAGCTATAGAATGTGCACGCGCGCCGTACAAAAAGCGAATTAAGATAGATTTGGTATCTACAAGGATCCTAGTCCCAGCACACTGCTTTTAAAACTTTATTCCACTATAATTATAAACTAGCAAGATATCAGGATCGATTTGATGCGATAAAGGAGTTGATATTTTAAGTTCATTATCTCACCAAATTAAGTAAGGGCATGTATAATGGTAGAGAATGCACGTCTTCTCTTAGCCGTCCACATCATCTAGAGAAACCACAAGGTATAGTTTGTACAATGCATCATCTCTTATTGCCATCCCTTATAATTATTGAGAAAATGCTATTTGTAATAATAAATTAATTAGCTAAGGGAATACAAATGGTACAATGTATAAAATAGTCTTCTCTTTTTATCTATTTTCTAAGAGATCATCCCTTAGCTAAGGGAAGGCAACCTTCTGTTTCTTATTTCTCTCTCCTTCAACTAAGCAAAATTATATGTGGCACCTCTAAGAGAAGGCTGATATCACCCCATTGTACGTGTCCTAACAGCCAGGTTTTCCCCATATATGATGTACTCAATGTACAATCATTCAGAGGAGACATATTTGGGTTGTTTTCATGCAGCAAAATGCAGTTGAAGCAGAACGGATGATGATGGTTGTTGGTGCGCACGCAAGACGCAACTAGAGTATTTTTTCGATAAAGGGAATATATTAATATTAAGATGATACCAATTAAACCCAGCCTATGTAACAATATAATATCTAGATCAAGTCTAGACATTAAGGATACACATAGCCAAAAAATAAAAAAATTGCCCCGCCAAAGCAAATAGAGTTTTACAACAGTAGAGCACCACTAGTGGTGACAGCCCCTAAATTCTGAACCCAATTCTCCAAAACGACGTCTCCAAAAAGGTATCAGTGCATCAACACCGCCGGTGCCTGATCTAACCAACATGGTTAAAATCTAGGTTTTCACATAGAGAAAGTCCAGTCTCCGGACAATGTCTTCAACAAGAAAACAACTAGGAAGCCGACATTGCCAGGTACAACCACTGAAGGTCGGACCTAGGGTTTTCACCCTGAAAACTTAGACTGTCAAGAACAATGTCCACCGGTGTGGCCCCACTCGGTGAAAACACTGCTGCAAAACGCTTCTTTTTGACACGCATACATCTCACGATCCGCTACGAGTATTCCCTTGAACATTCAATGGCTCTCGACTCGATATGAGAATGCGAGATGGAACATCGAGGACCTATCTGGTCTTCTTCAGACACGGCCGCCATGATTCCCATCAACACATTCGAAATCGCAGCAATGAAGGTACCAAGGCGAACCAAAGGTGTTCAGGGGTCGCCACTAGCCATACGAACTTGAATCATCACACCGTCGATGACGGCAACATATCCGGCCACACTTCCGTGGCGAAAGCTGAGCAGGCGAACTAGCCCAATGCTCCTTCAACCACAGAAATAATGTGGCGAGGAACAAACTGCAGGATGACCACTGTGCACACTTCATGATGTGTGGCATGACCTCATCCATTACGACCTTATAAGACCCGTGCCATTCCTTTAGAGCATGTACGACGGTAGAGAAGATGCGTCTCCCCGCCATCAAAATTGGCCGAAGAAGGTAATAACTAAGTTGTAAAATATTTTCTCTCTTAATCGTAAAAATAAAAATTATTCACACTCTCTCAGTATTGTCGTCTTGGGCATGTTGACCAAGATACCGCCCTATCCGTCGAGGATCCCGGTGTTAGTGACGAGGAGGTTAGGGCACTATTCCTCCCTCCTCCTCTCAACCCACCGCGTGGATCCCCCGCCCTCTCCATGCACTCTCGTTGTTGTTGCCGCCGGCTTCCACCACATAGTGTTTGGGATGTCATTTATTGAGCGTCATAGCAACATAGGTGTATCCATATAAAAATACATATGTTACGGAATAAATTGTAATAATGATCTACTTGAGCATGTATCGGATGATCAATTCGAGGTGATAGAAAAGATCGATTTGGGTATCGAAACAATGCTGTGCACAGAATTGAAATAAATAAGAATCTTTTGTAACATGCACAAGCTAGCCTCCGCAAGATGAGAAGACCAGGATGACCGGCAGCTAGAAACAAAACATACTGTATACTGAGTAGGTGCGCAAACACGTACAGTGTTGGTAGGGTCCAAGCTGTTTCTTTTATGGTCAAGTACACCATATCTGTTGTGTTGGATTGGATGCACATGACGCTGTGAGTGAGGGTACTTTTGATCCACATTCCCTGTTGATATATCGGCCGATAGTAGGATGGATGGAGCAGGCACATACGAGAAGAGAGCTAGCCACGTGAGGAGCAGGAAAAAAAAGGCGTAGGCCAAATCTTGGCCATTCGTCTTTTTATCCTGACCGGGAGAGAAGAGATAGGTAGATAAGGTGCGATGAGTGTCGATCCGATGAGCTGATCAAGATCAACTGTACCGAGGCAGTGGCAGGCGTCGTCGGTTGGGCCTATCGGATTGTATCCATGCTAAGCTAGTTGTGCGTGTCTGATAACTGGAGTGTCAGCATTGCACTAGTTGCCTCATCTTACACCCTGTTCAGGCGGGCCTGATGCTCACGCACAACACAAGCGAGTCAGTCGAAGGCTGCGTCGAGAAGACGAGACCCGGTTTACTTTCTGCGTCGGATCAACTGATGCGTAGCGGCAAGAAACGGCCAGGGCAAAACCTGCCGCAGATCGCCGCCGAAACTCGGCGATCCTCTGGACAAGTCCGGCGTGCGTACAGTGGAACTGTGACCAAAATACGGCCGGCACCGGCGGTGCCGGAGAGAAAGAATGGCCTCGAATTTGCCAAGTCCAGGTCCTCCTCTGCCTCTCGCTGTCATTCCACAACGATGCCGTGGGCCACGCTCGGAGTCAAGTCCACGTACGGGCCGGTGCCAGATGCGCCTGCCTGCGCGTGTGCATGGATCCGATCCGATCCCACGTCGCCGTCGGCGGATGCGGCCGGGGGTTCCTTCCAGATGCGCCCACCCCACCGGCCGTCGATCGCCACCTCGAAGCTTCCGTAGATGCAGGCAGCACTCGCCGTTGCGCCACGCCGGCGCCCGCCGGTACCAACCGATCGAAGCAGCAGCGGCAGCGACAGGCGCACGCGCGCCGCACGCGGCATGATGCCCACCGATTTCCACCATCGGCGCCGCTGCATCGGCCGCTTTATTCACTGGCGCGCACCTCACGCGGGCGCGAACGGGGGAAAGGCCCTTTGTGTGTCGTCATCAGGCCGACGGTACGGCAGCTCGCCGTGATCGCTTGCTGCTCGCGCCGTCGATCGAGTCGGAGATGCTGCCGACCGGAGAGGCCTTGACCAAATGACGACTCACGAGCGACGACGCCTTATTAACAGTTGCGCAAGCGCGCGGGGCATTTCGGCGCTTCTCTTCTCCAAACAGACGGCTGACCTGACGGCGCATTGCTATCGTCCACGCTGCCTCCAGCTTCATCATCGGGGGCGCATTGTAGCCCGTTTTCTTGGGGCAGGTCCCGTGGATTGTCATTTCACAGCCTATGATGCATCGTGAGGATTAAACGTGGCCCGTTCATTGGTTGCCTGTAATTTCACCTTCTTTTGTGCAGATGAAACATATAGACGTTTGCTGGCGACCTGGGGCATGCACAAGTTGTATTAACTCAACTCTTACAAATACAGTGACCTTACAACAACATAAAATAAACCATCACACATAAGCAGATTATAGCAGGTTAGGTAGCGTATTAACAACTAACAACATACTTAATTAAGTACTAATCGGGTGCATCAGACGCAACTTGAGTACTAATTACAACAGGGACATACACCCCTTGCATAGAACGATTGTTCGGAAGCCTCTAAAAGCCAACATAACTACAACACGACATGAATAGATTAGCAAAAGCATGAAGAACAAGTATGACGCCAATCATCCCTCCATCCTATGAACATTATTAGGTTCCCAGAAGGAAGATCAAGTTTCACGCTTTCGGACATGCCTAGCACAGTACCATACCACCTCCACAAAGGTGCACCACATGTACATCAGCAACTCGAAGCCGTCGTCCCTCAACTTTAACGCCAGCATGTCGCCTATAGATATCTTGTTCTTTTCATTGAATTCCTTCCATCCCTTTGATGATTAAGAGCCTACCGAACTACCACTGCATCTGCACCCTGCTCTCGCACCAATCACCGGTCATGATCGGCATCTTGACATGCAGCTTCTTGATCTTCGGCTTCTTCGCCATCACCGGCTCGATTGCAAGCGGCACGTGAGCGCGTTGACGTCACTATAGACGAGCTGCACATAGAAGCGAGGGACCCTACTCCAAGGATAGTGCCCCAGGGATGGATCACGCCACAATGTTTCTTCTCCTCGTACAACTTTTCGACAACAGCCATGAGGCCTAGTACATGAGGCCCTCATCTTCACCAAATGGATTATATCTTCCCTCTTCGGTTGTGGTACAATGTAGTCACATGGTAACATCCATTTCAGCAATGTCGTAATGTACATGGTCAATGCACACCATGGACAGGGGCATAGCCATCGAGTGGTGATCACTGCATTGGCATTGGCATTGGCACGTGCCAATGGAAATTCCAATGCGGTGATCACCACGCCATGCCACGGTCACCAACACTGCCACCACTACTAGCACTACCACCACATGCAGCACCTCATCGACAAGACACTTGAATGCCTAATCTAACACTACAACGAGCACATGCAATAACTAAATAAACCATGACATGAAGGATCTAAAACCCTAATCTAAAACGAAAAGGGGGAAATGGTACTTACCATAGAATGGAGGGACAATGCCCACACTACAGGCTGCGCTGGTGGTGGAGGTGCTGAAGGCGAGGTAGGTCTACAATGTTGTCGATGTGTTGGTGCTGCTGGAGCTGTAGGTGCTCGTGGTGTAGATGTGTGTCCCACAAATCCTCCTGAAATCGGTTGTGCCCCCATCGAGACCGCTCCAGGTAGCTCGTGCCACCAATAGGGGCAAAATCCCGACGGGACCTCCATCTCTCGACTTGAGTCGGGTGCATCCACTGCCATGGTAGCCAATATGGTCCGTGCATACACGCTTGGGGGTCGAAGGTCCCCATCGGAAGTTCAACCGACAATACCCTTGCGGCTGCCTGCGCCTCCGCTGAAGCCCTTGTTGGTTGCTCCTTCGGGTATAGATTTGGGAAGGGCGATTTAACCACAACAGCCTGGTCGGGTTAATCAGCGCACCACATCGCAAATCCCGCCAGCTTTATAGTCGCGGACCATGCGCGCCATTGATTTGGTATGGTGGGGAGGATGTTTTCCGGGAGTAGGAGGAGGCGGATCAGGCAAAGCAGCCATGGTGGTGGATAAGAGGGGCAAGAGAAAGAGGAAAGACCGGGCTCTGTGACTTTCTCCTTGAAGGCGTGCAAGGGAGTTATTCGCCTTCTCCCATGTTTCCCATGTGTGCAACCGTTCGCAATGTGGAGGCGGTTTTGTGCTCCAGGGAGCATGGCTCCAGAAAACTGCAGATTCCGTCGTTCCTTCCAGTTCTACACCGAAGGTTCTTTCAGGATCGTATGGTCCATAACACTTTGTTCAATATAGGCAATCAATTAGGCCTAGTTTGGCTCCACCCAGCCCGGCTCGAGGCCATGCAGAATGGCAAACACGCCCTTGGTGACACAATCAATGACGGTTAGGTAACACTTGTATACTTGTATGCCCATGAAAGGATTATTTTTTCTAGGGAAGCATCAGAGATGTTTATTGATCAAGATGTATCATCAACTAACTAATTAACAATAAAACTAGGCGGATCATCACCAAACTTGATAACCTATCGGTGAGACAATTTGTTTCCCTATTTCAAAACAAAAACAAAACTCACAAGCAGAAAAATTAGAAGCTTGAAAATAAATATATTCGTAAAGAGCTATCACCGCTGTCGATTGAAAACCACTTGATTGAAGAGTGTCAATGACCGGGCTGCAATCTGATTGCATAGTAACTTTTGGTCATCCGACATTATTTTCCAACGCTATCTCCCTAGTTATAGCTTGAGCTGAGATCGGCAGTAGACAAAATGCTGCAATCCCCAGTACTTCACCCCGAGAAAGAAGAGGAGCGAGCGAAACCTAGCTGCCTCCGGGTCGCTCCCAGGCGACCCCGAGGCGTCTGCGCCGCCGCTGCAAAAGCCCACCCCCACCGCACCACCTGCCCCCACTACCGCCGGAGGAGGCCGTCCCACGATGGACAGCGGCGGTGGGGGCCTTCTCCTCCCAGCAATCCAAACCCCCCCCCCCCCAAAATCGACCAAATGGCCTCCTCTAGATCCTGACCGGAGGTCTGCCTCTCCCCGCGGCCCGGCCTCCCTGCCGCTCGTCCCCTCGCAGTCTCCTCCGTGGGGCGGCCCATCCGCTGCGGCTGACGAAGCTTCGGCCTCGCGCCGTTATGGCGCTCGACGTGCAGGTCCTCTACTGCACCTCACCACGATGCGCGCGTGGCCACGCCAAGGATGTCAACCTAGGCGCGTGTCCACTCCGCCCTGGAGGGCGCGGTCCTCGAGTGAGCCTCCACACCTGTGGTGCCCCTGACGCGTACGACAACAACAAGTGCACGAGCCGAGCTACGCTCAACGGACCTCCTCGCGGCTCCAACTGAAGCGCGGCGCAAGATCCAGGCCCCGTGTTTCCGGTGTGTGGTCGTGCTACGCCATGGAGGGCGCCGGCTGGCGGCTGGACAGGTCCCCCCTCCCAATCGACCTTGTTCCGGTTCGCAGTTTTGGCACCCACGCGCGGCTCACCTCCTCGACCTCTGGCTTCAAGGTGGGGGGCTCTCCGCCTGCTCTGGTCCGTGTGCTCCTCTAGTCCTTGCGGGGAGCTGAGGTGCCTCTTCCAGAAATCCCTGCCTCTCCCCGCGGCCCGGCCTCCCTGCCGCTCGTCCCCTCGCAGTCTCCTCCGTGGGGCGGCCCATCCGCTGCGGCTGACGAAGCTTCGGCCTCGCGCCGTTATGGCGCTCGACGTGCAGGTCCTCTACTGCACCTCACCACGATGCGCGCGTGGCCACGCCAAGGATGTCAACCTAGGCGCGTGTCCACTCCGCCCTGGAGGGCGCGGTCCTCGAGTGAGCCTCCACACCTGTGGTGCCCCTGACGCGTACGACAACAACAAGTGCACGAGCCGAGCTACGCTCAACGGACCTCCTCGCGGCTCCAACTGAAGCGCGGCGCAAGATCCAGGCCCCGTGTTTCCGGTGTGTGGTCGTGCTACGCCATGGAGGGCGCCGGCTGGCGGCTGGACAGGTCCCCCCTCCCAATCGACCTTGTTCCGGTTCGCAGTTTTGGCACCCACGCGCGGCTCACCTCCTCGACCTCTGGCTTCAAGGTGGGGGGCTCTCCGCCTGCTCTGGTCCGTGTGCTCCTCTAGTCCTTGCGGGGAGCTGAGGTGCCTCTTCCAGAAATCCCTGTTTCAGCTTCGTGCTCAAGCGGACCACGACGGCTCCTCTGGCGTCGTTAACCCTAACTAGCAAGGTGGCCCTCGGACATCATATTTATCATGCTGAATATGTTAACAAAATAAGTTTATGGTCTCAAAAAAATTGGGAACTCAAAGTATTGGATTCTATAGCTATCGTAATAAGTACAATGATAGGTAAAAACGCGTCTTTTTTGGAATCACCTTGGAATGAAACAAATATCTGATGTGTTGTTCTGTTAGAAAAGGAAGTCTATTTTCCATTTCATAATTTAAAATTACACAAATCATTATTACGTTGGTATTGTTTTAAACAATTTTTTAAAATATTGCTTCCTCCGATCCATAGAAAGTGTTGCCGGTTTAGTACAATTTTATAGCACTAATTTATACTAAATCATTTGACACTTATTATGGATCGGAGGGAGTAATATTTTTTATCTATTTTAAATTTTATACTCTAAGTAGTAGCATTATTGTCTTAGCATACTCATTCAAATATACGTAAATATATAACTCAATAATCATGTATTTTCTGTGAGTAGCCGAACGGATGATCTAGTTGACCATAAATTATTTTACACGTAAACTGGACACAAATATTTACAGAGAATATTAATATTAATATTCTCCAAACTAATATTATTTTCCATGTGGTGCCCTAGTATGTTCTGTTATGATCCTGCGAGTGTGTATCGCCTTGTATTCTGTTCTGCTTATGAACATGCAGTGTTTCCTTCACACAAAAAAACTGACTTTAACCTATGACCACGTTGGTACATGGTTTTTGTGTCCGCGTGCTAACAGTCCTATGCCTCCATGCTCTAATTTTTTTCACGTCTTATCATTTGAGTAGTTCATATTTGGTACATATCTCTAACATAAAACGTGTGCCCATGAAAAAAAACACAAAACGTGTTGAGCTAGATTACACAGCGTTACGTAACAGTTCATCTTATTTTAAATTTTAGCCATATATTTTAGATCTAACATGTAAAATAATTAGGATAATATGGATTAACATGATGTCTCTATTTTAGACTCTATACGGCCGATCGGATATAACACATCTAAGGCTCTTTACTGCCGATTCTCGGTATCGATCTATAATATTGTGAGACTATTTGTGTTAGACACCCACATTGATTTGTACATAAATAAAATCAATTAGGAGATGGCATACCTCTGACAAACTATTGGCGACGAACTTAACCCACTTAATTCTAGAAAACAGAAAAATATCTTGTGTATTTTTCTTGAGCCTCGAGATTAATTCCTGGTTATCGTTTTCGCACGTAACGTGGAGATAGTAGGTAAGTTTTCCAATTTTTTCCTACACATCTATACTGGTACATATCTAATTTGAACATGGAGAATAAAATGTTTCTACTGTTGTACGCTATTTCTATTTAAAAAGGAAGAAAAAGAAATACAACTTTTCAAATGTCGGAATTTTTCACTAATATAAAGAAAAAAAACGGCGTACGTGGGATCTGGATGGAGAAATACAACTTTCTAAGTGTTATATGTTTTTTTAGTACTCTAAGTGTTATACGTTTTCTTCTAATCTAAAGAAAAAAAGTGTTGTGCGTGGGCACATGGATGGTAAGAATTCCTTTTTTTTTATGGTTACATATTACGTGTTGGTTGGACGTGATAACTGTTACGTAACTTTAATCTAGCCTTTAAATCTTAGCCTTTCATTAAAGATCTAACAGTTTAAATAATTCTAATGATGTGGATTAACCTCGTGTCTCTATTTTAAACTTGCGTATTGTGCTTTTAGTATATAGTAGAAGTAGATGGGGGCATGGTCCTGAGTTGCACCTTTAGCTATCCCGTGGGATCTCAAGATGCTCTGCCACCGGGTGCTGTGTTGGCTCCACATATTGGCTCAGGCCGTGCTTCGCATAGGAAGACGTGCTGCGGCAGCCATTTCGACCTCGTTCTTGTACACTCATTGCCTACTCTGGGCGGCTCAATGCCTCGGCCTCGGTGGTAGATCTCCGGGCGAAAGCTTAGCGATGGTGACGCTTTAGTGCGCCACTTCCCTTCTTGAAGGCGTCGTGTTGGAATCTGTCCCTCCATGACAATGTGCGAGGATCGATGGAGATGGATTCATAGTAACACCCTATTGCTGCTGGTGGCGGTGACGCCTGTGGGCGCGCTATTCCTCTCCTTGGTGACGCCACCTCAGATCTGATGTTCTCCTTCTGGTGGTCTTGATCCGGTCCTGGTTGATGGGAATCTGGCGGTGGTGTCCTTCGGCACAATAGTGCTGCCATCCACAATCATCACGAAGGCTATCTGCTCTAGTGTGCAAGCTCGGCGCTAGGATGATTTTCAATTTGTCAATGTCGTCCTTCTTACCAATATATTCAGATGCGGATTCCCCCCCCCCCCCCTGAAAGCATCAAAAAAATGTATAGCTTGAGCTTCTAATGTGCTTGCGTCTATAGCATAGTGTACCTGGTCATTGCAAGTAGCAACAAAATTTCCAGCTTCATCTCTGGTCACCACACCAACACCCCGTGCAGAGGCTGGGTGTAATTTGTATCTTCTTGATATTAATATATTCCCTTTATCGAAAAAAACCAACACCCCTGGTAATTTTTCTGAAATCACGGATATGGGTCGAGATAGAGGGCGTTTGCAGGTTGAGAGAAGATTGCGCAGAATAGAAACAATTTCGCAAACCGCAAATTTTATAAAAATCATATGCGCCAGAATTTCTTGCAACATCTTCGCATGATCAACACTTCAACAGTACATACATTTGCATACATATTACGCCTACCGCATGTCTGCTACCAAAATTTGCTCCATCATCGGAGACGACAGAGGCGGAGGTGGAGGCGGCATCCTAAACCCTAGCTACCCTACATACCCGTCGGAGGAGACGGCATCGATGAGGAGCTCCTGCAGCTCCGCCTCCCTCTTCCACTTTGCCGCTAGCTCGGCCTCTTGGCGGCTGCTCTCATTGATCAGCTCGAGGATGCGGGGGAGCGCCTCTTCGGCGACGAAGTCCTCGGGGCCGATCCGAGCCCCCGTGGGACGTGGCGGAGGAGTGGGCGCGTCGACTTCCATCGTCGCACGAGACACGCACGAGGAGGAAGCGCCCGGAGCCGAGGACGAGCTCGACGCCCCCGCGTCGTAGCAGTAGCAACACGACGCCGCCGGCGCCAATGCGGGAGTGCCGGGGAGGGGGTGGCCTTTGTTGGCGCACGCCTCCCACCTGTTGAACTTCGGCGGCGGCCGGAGGCCATAGTTCATGAACCTCTGCGACCCGCGGAGGCGCGCGGCATCAGAGCGGCGCTTCTTCACCTCGTCGTCGTCGTTGTCGCCGCGGCTGATGTGACCCCCGTCGCGACCGATTGAGGAACTCCCCGACATGCTACTGGCGCGCGCGGCTCCGATCTGTGCATGGCGAGGCGAAGTATTGCGGCTGGCGACGAGGAATTGCGGCGGCTGGGCATAGAAGGGGAGGGGAAAGCGGCGAGGGCGAGCCCGGTTTTGAACCCGCATCGACCCCATCGACCGCTATATATCGGCGGTCGATGGGGGCCGGATGGGGGCGCCTGCAACCGCGATGGGGGCCGGTGGGCCGATGCGGGGTCTGTTCTGCGCGAAAAAAGGCCCCCAACCCGCAAATCGGGTCGGACGACGTGATGCGGGCTGAGATAGATGGTCTACTAGAGTTGCTCTTAACATTTAGCATAACAAATCCCTCCTTTGGTTTCATCCTAATACTTTTCCTTCTAGCTGAATTGTTTCTCATAGCTCAAATATTGTTAGCCATTGTGATTTGTATCGACATATGCATAATAAGTACTGATGGGATCTTCTCTCCCCATGTGTACCAGGAAATCCATTCCCGGTCATCGCAAAACAAAGGAGTAAATTACATGAACAACAGTTCTCAGCAATTGCTAGGCCATGTGGGGAGATTGTTTCGGTTTAATCTCTGTGTCGGTCGGTGATTCAATTCCTTGGCGGATTAGGTGCTGGTCGGTCCAATGGGCAACTCCATGTGTGAACGGGAGCTGATCTGCCTCTCTGTTTCCGCATCTGACTAACTGTCGCTAATTTTGCTCTTCTAATCGTCGGACCGAATCGGAACCGGGCGGTGATATATATATCTCACTTACCTTTCGACGGAATAAAATCACCGCTTGTTGGCCCGTTTCGCTCGAAGAATCGTTTTCATTTCTCAAGAGGAATAATCAGAAGCATTAGTACTCTTATCCTTTATTCATTCCATGATTCTCAGCGGAGAGATTACACACGTTTACCACAGAACTCCATAAGAGCATTGGTACGGGAACGCACCCGCGCTGGCGGACCCACTACTTTCTTTTCCTTTTTGAGAATTTTCCTTCCACTAGTTATTCACTTTTCTCCAAAAAAAACTTGCATTTTTTTAGAACAATTTTTTTTTTTGCATATTTTGTTATATCATCGTAGTTCAAGGGCTGCATGAGAATAAAGCCCATGTACAGCCAACAAATTCCATGGGCCTAATGAAAACATCTCCACTAATATAAAACAACCCAGACTGTCAGATTCGGAAGATCTTAACCGTCCACATCTCCAGAATAAACGCTCCAGATTTCTTCAATGATGTAGGATTTCCTATGCCTAATCCCCCGTCAATCCATGCTCAATTAACCGTTCCCCACGACCATCTCCCACGACCTCGACGCACCGACGACGACGACAACACAGTCAAGCAAGCAGCCCAGGGCGCCGAGCACCACGCGACCAGTCCAAGGCAGGGCGCCGAGCACCACGCGACCAGTCCAGGGCAGGACGCCGACCAACTCCGCCGGACGGAGCCGCAGGCGAGGCCGCCGCCGCCGCCGCACGGGCCGCTGTCCTCCCCGTCGTCGCCCAAGGAGCTCGCCCGCCGGAATCCCACCCCGCCATCTCGCCGCCCGGAAGCAGGGGGCGATCCAACAACGCCGTCTCGCCGCCCGGAAGCACGGGGCGCCACCCAACTCCGCCGGACGGAGGCCGGCGCCAAGCAGCAGGGGGCGCCGCCCAACTCCGCCGAACGGGGCGCAGGCGAGGGCCGCCGCCGCCGCCGTGACAGTCCTCGCGCCTGGCTACCCCACCCGCAGCAGAGACACTGCCGCCGCAATCTCCATACAAATTGACCAGGCCAGGGCACCTTCCAGCTCCGGCGGCCGGAGCTCATCGCCGTACATCGTCGCCAACTGCGCCACATAGCACGGGTCGCCCACCATCCTCGCCGTCTGTGCGGGGTCGACGGCCATCCTCGCCGTCTGTGCGGGGTCGACGGCCATCCTCACCGTCTGGTCGTCTCACCGTCACGGCAGGTCGCGTTTTCCCCCACCCCAACTCCTCTCCCTCTTCGCTGCCTCCGACGCCACGAGCAGCCGCGGGCGCTTCCACGTCGTCATCTTCCCCGCCTCAGACGCCCCGCGCAGCCGTGGGCGCTTCAACGCCCTGAGCTTCCCCTCCTCTGATGCCCCGCGCAGCCGCGGGCGCTTTGATGCCCTGAGCTTCCCCGTCTCCGACGCCCCGCGCAGGCACGCTTCGGTCCTGAGCGCAGCGACGGCGTGCTGCCGTGCTCCCGAGCGATTCTGCCCCAGAGGCCGAAGCCAGAGAGGGTGAGCACCTCATGGTGACCAGATCGCTGATAGAGAAGTCCGGCGGGGCCCTGGGCAGCAGTGGCGAAGGTGTTGGTGGCGGCGAGGAGCACTGATGGATTTGGCTGATGGGACTATTGCAGGGGTTCGGGGAAGAGGAGTGAGGAACGAAGCGAAGGCGGAGAAGAAGGGAGGAGGATGAGAGAGGTGGGGAAGATGAGGACGACAAGGAGGCGCGCGGTGGGGCTAGGTTGAGGAGACGATGGGTGTGGGCTGCGCCAGGGCGCTGCCGGCGAGCTGCTCTCTGAGATGAGGAAGAACGCCAAGATACCATCCGTCGGGCCACACCCCAATTAAGAACGTCATTCTCCTGGCGTGCGTCGCGTTTGGCGTGCTACCGCCCGTCAGCAAGCTGAACCTTGCTCAGACCATGTACCACTTCAGCAGCGGTACACAGCTCTTGTAAAATTGCGATTCAGATGTGTAAAATCATTCACCAGTTTGTTCTTCAGGGATGTGAATCTGATGTTGTCATTTTGACTGCAGGTTGCCGGTACAGTACAGAGAATATCACCAAGGAGCCACAGGCAACCTTCTCCGCTTGCTTTTGCGCGGCATTCACCCTCCAGTCTGGTGACTGAAGCCCATGGACCAGACTTCTTTGTCTTCCTGAAGCAGCCGCTGACTTCCCGACTCTTATTCCTCCAATAAGTGGTATGGCAGTGTGCCTGCTGGGCTGTGCGAAGCGGTTCAGGCTGACTAGGCCTTCCATCATGCGCCACCTTCTCGCCGCGCCCACGCTGCACGGCGACAGCGACTTCCTGCACAGCCTGCTCGACGGACTACCCGCCGGTTCAGGAGGTAATAGACAACCGTGGTATATCATGTATTCAAGTGTGCTTTTTGTTCTGATGATATCCGTTTAACAAGATTATGAAAAACATGCAGTAAAAGAAGTACTTGTGAATAACCATTGTTGCTAAAGGGCTGATCGCCTGATCCTAATGAAGCTATTGAAAGGCTGTAGAACTTTTCTGTTGCATGAGAAAGAACTGCCGATGGTGTTATAATCCCCTTTTTTAGATGGATTCCGCATGTGCTTTACATAGACAACATGATGCCAGGTTAAGGCGTATTTCTTTCCTATCTTTCCTACTCTCATAGTCTTATAGTTCTTGCAACCTGTGCAGTTCTCTTAACAAAGAACATTAGAGTGCTTTTGGTATTTATTTTCTATCTAAACGCACTCTGTTCTCTTGCACTGGCACCTCTTTGTGTGCTTACCCACAAGAGGGCCTTCTGATTATTTATTTCAGTCAGTGATTATTAATTGCTAGCAGAAATCCATGCTTAAATTTGTCAGTTTTAAGCAATATATACCCAAAAGGAAGCAATATGTACTCAGGTAGCCAAAGGAAAACTTAAGTCATTAATGGAAAAGATACATTGTGCTACCTCATAGTTCTGGGCCATCAACGAACTTGAGAATAAATAAGTTCATCACTATTGCAGAAACAATGCAGCATCTTTACTACTGTAATAATTCTAAGACCCCATTTTATGAAACATAAAATGGACTCTCTGCAGACAAGTAAGAGTTTGCGTTATATGCGTCGTGGTTAAATATGCAAGCAAAATAGATGTAAATTGTTGTGATCTTGCATTTGCATGATATTCTTAACTGAATTTTCAAAAAGACAATTTGAAATAGCATCACAGCTATAACAAAAACAAACAGAATGTTAAATACAGTATCAGTTACTAATCAAGCAAGCACACCCTTTAACGAACATCATAAGATTGCAAAACCATCGTTGTTCTGCTAGATGTGAACTGTGGAATAACAATACTGAAGTTTTACAATCTGAGTTGTAGTTTTATTGGCCATACTGCATTATAGATGTCTGTTTTTCCTGACAAATTTGGTAATTATAATTTATTGCATTCTTCCGTTGTGGTCCTCTGGGGTTTCGAGCAGCTTGTGGTGGTGAATTTTGCTGGTTTGGGGATCAAAGGAGTTTCTATGTGTTTTTGTGTATTTAGTGGTGTTTCCCTAGATTAATTTTGTCTTTTGTTTTTGTCAAGTATTTTGTCTCGGTGCTCTTGTTGTGCTCTGCTGCTAATTTTTTCTTGTGTGCTGATAAGATACATTCTTTGAATACTCCATGGCTAATTTCGTTCATAGGTTTTAATTCCTGTTATTTTGTATCAGCCTAAGAACCGTCAGGAAATTTGTTACGGGATAATGGTTAGTTGGGGTTCAGGGGCGTACCACCTCAAGATTTAGAGATGACTTTGAGCCGAGGTTGGTTTATTGCGTCCCTAATCACCTTATCGATGTTTAAAGACAATTTGTTTTTGCTTCTGCCAGATATGTTGTTCTTAGTGTTCTACGTGCTACATTCAGTGTTGATATGTCTGCCATTTTTGCAATTGGAGAATCAAATGGTGATTACGTGCTTGGAGGACATGAAGAAATCTCTTTCTCAAGAGAAATGGTTGAAATAAGATGTGGACTACGAGGTTTTGTTGTATCACCTGATTATCTTTGATCATTGACTATTTTAACATGCTGATGGCTGTTGGTTGAACAAGTAGTATTTTGACATGCTGAACAAGTAGTATTTTGACATGCTGATGGCTGATGACCATCGTTTATTTGTGAAATATAGGCTGATTTGCTCTTTTGTGAAGACCTCACCTTGTCAGGATTTTATTTTGGATATTTGTAAAGGAGCAGAAAATGCGCCTACTTGAAAGGACACAGATGTCGCCTAGAGGGGGGGGGGGGTGAATAGGCGATATCAAATTTTACGAATGGCTTGAACAAAAGCGGAATTAAACTAGTGTTTATTTTGTCAAGCACATAAAACCTAAATAAACTAGGCTCACCTATGTGCACCAACAACTTATGCTAAGCAATACAAGTAACAAGGTGATAGCAAGATATATGACTTCAAGCACGAAGGCTATCACAATGTAAAGTGCATAAGTAAAGAGCTCGGGTATAGAAATAACCGAGGCACGCGGAGACGATGATGTATTCCCGAGTTCCTCCCTTGAAAGGGAGTACGTCTCATTGGAGGGGTGTGGTATCGCCACAAAGGCCTAACCAACGCCACAAAGGCCTCACCCTATTCTCCGGTGAGAGCTTGCGCCACAAAGGCCTAGCTCACTCTTCCACTAAGGGGTTCCTCAAGGCGGAACCGGGCCTTTACACAAAGCTTGGGGCACGCATCCACAACTTAATTGGAGGCTCCCAAGAATAGCCACAAAGGCACCACAAAGCCACAAAGCCGTCTAGGATTCCAAGAACCCAAGAGTAATAAGCTCACAAACTTTCACTTACTCAAATCTCCGGGGAGAACTCAAACCGATGCAACTTATGCAATGGCAAGAGCACACAAGGTGCTCAAATCCTTCTCACTCAAATCCTACCAAAGCAACTAATGCTATGGAGAGATATGAGAGGAAGAACAAAGGAAATCCACAAAGAACTCCAAGATCTAAATCCACAAGAGGTTCCCCTCACTAAGAGAAGATTTTGATTGGTGGAAAGATAGATCTAGATCTCCTCTCTCTTTTCCCTCAAAAAGATGCAAGAACTATGGGAGGAATGGAGAGGGAGAGCAAGCTACTCAAGGTCAACAATGGAGGAGAGAGAGAGGGAGTAGCTAACAGCCCAAGAAAGAAGAAGGGGGGCCTTTTATAGCCCCCCCTCGAAATATGGCCGTTGCAGGATTTTAGGGGCGGATTATCCGGCCAAAATATGGCCGGAATATCCGTCTGGCCGGATTATCCGGCCCCCAGGCCGGATTATCCGCCCCCTATACTGGGTGACGCCGACTCAGGTCCTTAGCAAAAATTCCGAAACGAAATTTTCGCCCCAGGCCGGATAATCCGCCCCTCCCTGGCCGGAATATCCGCCCCCCTTACTGGGTGACGCCGAGCAGAAATTGCAATACGAAAACGGTGATAACTTTTTCATCCGGACTCCGTTTTCAATGATCTTGGGCTCGTTGGAATCACCATAACGAGCTCTACAAATTCATCCATAGAAACATCATAGTCCAACAAGGGAGTATAAAACCAAATGATGAAAGGTTTGACCTCTCTTTGAAGGCAAACCGGTAAAACCTCCAAACATCAAAAACGCAATAAGAGCTTCATGCGAAATCCGTTTTTGATGAGCTAGAGCTTGTCATGGAAATAACCACAAGCTCTAGAACCTCACATGGATAAAACCCAAATAAGAACCAAGAAAGATGATGCCAAGTATGCAAAGGTTTGAGCTCTCTTCGAACGATACAATTAAGTTACTCACTCGAGAGCCCCTCTTGATAGTACGGCTACCGATCCTATAACCCGGTCTCACAAATAACACCATGAGACCGGTAAGAAAGAAACCCTAACACTATCATACCTTTGCCTTGAGCATTCCACTTGAGGTGGATAAAGACGATCTTGATCTTCTCAAGTTGGACCACCTTTCTTGATTGAGCTTGCTTGGTGAAGTCTTGCGGATTGCTTCTCCATACTCTACTATGGAAGAGACTCTCTTTAAGCATATCTTCACATATCCATGATCACAATATAGATGGCAAGCTTCAAGCATATGTTCTCTTCTAGTTGCTCATCTTGAACTTGCGCTTTGACTTGATCAATCCTCGAATCAATCCTTCTTTCTCCATAATGATGGTGTCTTGAGGATACACATGAGAGCTCACTCAATCTTATTCTTCAAGACACACTTGACATAAGCTCAACTCCCTTAAGACCAATCTTTGGATCACTCCTTGAATAACACCTTGGTCAACACATAATCTTCTTCTTACAACCTTGACTCCAACAAATGGTTCAAGCATTGTCTATGGACAAGTCCTACACATATAACTCAATGCAACCATTAGTCCATAGGGATTGTCATTAATTACCAAAACCACACATGGGGCTCGATATGATCTTTCACTACTTTCCTTTTTCTCTCTTCAAAATGAATAGTTGTTTAGCTGTTTGTCAGTGCTTATACCCTGTGATCATGTCCTACTCCTACTCTTACTCTTATCAACTAAACTGTCATGGGCACTATTTTTGTCCAGTTAGCAGCTACAACTATTTTTTATTCTGTTTGCTTACAGTTAACATCCACAACTCGGTGATGGGGTCTATACAATTTACGACGTCCCTCTTATTTTGACAATTCATTTAACTGAGTTTTACAAAAAAAAATGATCGTATACAATTTTTCCGATCCTCTGATTTGCTAGGCTCTTGCACAAGAGTACTAATATGTGTGAGTGACCATGGTATGCTCCAGTATGCAATTTTTCACATGCATTACTTTCAATGTGCAGAGAGGAGAAAAACTTAAGAGCATCATGTGATAGTCATTCCAAAAAAGTAAATGCAAAGCAATATTCATCCTAAGTCAGTCGTAAGAGTAGTCGTGAATTATAGATGTTTTGATCAATCTATAAAGTTTAATTTTTTGCTAAACAATAAGATTAGAGAAATGTTTTTTTATAGATTATAATACGTGCGTGGCACGTGCACATTTACTAGTTGAAACCAAAGAGCTAACATGGGACTACTTCGGGTAAAGAATCATCCGCCTAGTTTTGCGAATATGTACACATGCCATATTGTCGAGCTGATAGTTCCAAATGATGCTCCCCAATCTGAAAAGAATATGGATATTTTACTATACTTTAGTGCAAAATTTATATTAACTCACGGACACTTTTTTTCGATTAGAGGAGTATAATGGATTCAGTCTTGCGGTTGCTGCAAGATCCAATGGCTAGAAAGAGAAATTTGCATATTTGCAGACTTTGTGCCATTTGCACGTGATACCCAACCTACAACTGTGTTCAAAGTTAGGTCCTTGATAACGTTGTTGTTAGGCACGTGATGGTAATTGCCCTTACGATTTTGATCACCTCCAACCAACAAAATTTGGAGGTGATCAAAATCGTAAGGGCAATTACCATCACCCTTTAGAACTAAGGCAGAGCATATGTCCATTCTCACCTTCTTCAGAAGAGCTCGTCAGTGGGAGATGCATGCCATCACACCTCGATGAGACAAAGAAGGCCATCGAGAGGCCCACATCATCGAAATCAATTGTGAGAGAGCGGCGATGGAGGAGGCCGACCGCTAGCTCCTATCTACCGAGTGGTATGGCATGACAGAGATGACAACCAAGAGAGCAACTAGACACACGGCTAGCCAGGAGGCCCACCTTGCGATGGTAGAGGCTCACTGCCAGGTGACAAAAGCGACATAAGAGGAAGAGGCACACCGGAGAAGAGGGAAGCGAATGTCGTGGATCTCGGCAATGATAGCGAGTAGATTATCAAGTATATATATGTCCTAAAATCCCACCTAATTGATGTAAAATACCCCCACCCATGAATAGAAACAACTCACGGTATCTTACACACTACAAGTAGCACACAACAAACAATATGGTTACAAACGATGCACCCAGAAGGCGCCACAGGGCCCAGGCCGACCGACGAAGGCTGCAAGATAAAAAAGAAAGAATGCCACCTAAACA
The DNA here is from genome assembly GCA_007115705.1 of Dactylis glomerata. NCBI lineage: Eukaryota > Viridiplantae > Streptophyta > Magnoliopsida > Poales > Poaceae > Dactylis > Dactylis glomerata. The sequence continues at coordinate 2,440,002 of QXEO01000066.1, forward strand.
CCAAAGAAACCGACACATCAACAACACACCATAAATGCTGCCACGTTAACAACACACCATGCAGACCGCCACACAATCACATATGCCTAGGAACGTCTACGAGTCCTCGCCCGAAATCCACACAACAAGACTGGCAAGCCAGAGGCTCGGCATGCCCGCCAAAACATACATAGCCCTGCAACAAAAGGAACCGGGAAGTCCTTGCACAGGATCATGGGGCTCACATCACGCACATGGCGTCGACGCGCCAGGAGGCGCCCGCACAGGATCATCGGGTCCAAAGAAACTAGACGGGCCGGCGCGCTTCGCCGCGCCCGCCTACAATGCGTTCTGGCACAAGCCTACAATACGTTCTGGCACATATATTGACTTTAACTTGTGGTATAGAAATTAGAAAATGAAGCTTCTACGAAAAAGCATTTGGAGATGCATTGGTGCTCACAGCTGTAGAAAGTAAAGCATTTACGTAGGCATAAACTTTAACGGAAGCACACTGAACACTGAACATATATATTATAGGAGCCATATATCGAGAGAGCTCATAAAGGACATCACTCTGAACAGGCGACTTACTGAAGATGGACGCTTCCATTGCCGCGTCACCAACACAGGCGAAGATCAGGATGTCGCCTATAGCCATTTGGTTCACCTCAGCGAAGGGGGCCCACCCTTGACCGACCTAAGCTAAACTCCCAGAAAAATCCATCCAGTGGAGACCTCCCAGACCCGACAGTGCAGGTGAACCTGTGAGCTCTTTCCGGTCATCGGTCCTATGGTTCTCATCAACTGACATATAAGGAAAAAACAGATAACTGACAAAAAAGATAACCGACAAGAGAAAATAAAGCCTAAATACCAACAGTAAAATCTACCGTACAAAAAATTCTGAAGACAAAACCTCTACCAGATGGATTAAGCCAGCTAAAATTCTGCATGTTTGCATATTCTGAAGCAGCAGCCTCTCATTCAATTCTTTGGGGTGCAGCAACTGTCTCTCGGTGAGCATGGCAGAGTCAGGTCCTTGAACTACTGTCTGTGACCAAGAACTGGCTATACTGGGCGGGGGTCTCTCGGTGAGCATGGTAGAGTCGGGTCCTTGAACTATTGACTGTGACCAAGAACTGGCTATACTGGGGGCATATGATGTGCAGGGTCTCTGTCAGATCGCCATACCAGGCACCAAACTTGCTGTCATGGTCATTTGATGCCTCCAGGTAAAGATGCCCCAAGATATCACGTCTATCAGGAGTAGGCACTGCGGTGCGCAATCCAGCAGGATCATACGAAAAGGCATGAAGAGCCAACATGCTACTGAAGCAACGCACATGCATAGGTTCAAGAAGCCCTACGGTAAAGAAGAGATGTAAAATGGAGAAAGAGATAGGCTCTCACTGATATACTGAAGAACAAAATATGTCAAATACAATATGTTGTGGGATGCAATCAACATGCTTTAATATTTTCTTAACTCAGGTAACCATGCATTTCTGAAAACAAAGCCTCACTCTATCATAACATTTATGCTAGAATGAGAATGGATGAAGGAAGTGAACTTTAGTCTGTTTCCATAAGAATATATGAATAGTAAAACTGTAGCTTTAACAATTGAATGAATCATTCTCTTCAACTGAATATGATATCCACATTAGCCTTTTTGACAGGACAAACAAATGCATCATTACTTGGTGAAGAGAATAATTTCTTCAGAATACAAAGACCTTAAGACTAACTGTTGGTGGAATAAAAGAGCCACATATGCAAACCTACATTCAGAAAAAAAATGGCTTTACTTTTTACTGATTGCTTTGTTTTCACGACAATTATTTTTGTCTAAACCAGGACTACCAACAACTTTAGCAAATAATTTGTTGGAGATATAGCAAGGAGCCAAGGATAAAAGGTGAAAATAATTCAGGAAAATTAGTGCTCTATTAGAGAAGAAAAGCTAATTTCCTCACAAAATGACCACCACTACCATATAATGAATCTTGATTCCCTCTCAAACTTAGCAGATTTTTAGCTACCTGAAGCAAGAAGATAAATAGCACACCAAGTATATTTTTAAAGAAAACATGCACGAAGAGAAGAGAATCATAGGATAGGAAACAAAATCTGACTGATTCTAATTCATATGATTTCTCTGTACCAATGTATGGCTGGGTTATGGTCCAAGTTCTTGCTGCAATGAAAACAGGGATTGCACAAGCTTTTCTTTGTAGTGCATCGGCACAGGATGGCCTTAGAATGCTTGTAACTGACCAAGATTCCATCTTAGAGTAATCTGTTTTGCCTTTATGTGGTTGAACAGTAGAAGATTAAGTGTTTGATAGGTATATATGCATGAACCCAAAGTAAAGTAGGATTATAAATTGATGAAATGAATGCATATAATGCCAACACTAATCATATTTGAATCTTACCCTAGCAAATGATATTAGGAAACAAATATGCAGAAAAATAAAATAAAAAGGACGCTTTCTCTCTTCAACACAGAAATGGATTGATCCAAATGGAAGATGGGTATATAATCTAGTCTTTAAATTAGTTCCTTCTTGGACTGCTTTCATATTTTCAACTTCAGAACACAGATGGAAGTTTATTTAGATAAGGTACAGGACATGGAGGCACACTAAACTGATGCAAGCAACCTAACCAATACAGAGTAAACGGAAAAGTGCGGGACCAATCTTTTTAACACATAACGTATCACCGGCTCACCATATCATTCTAACGAACAGCCACTGGGAACCCCCAACCCGAACCCTAACAACTGTAATCTTAGCTCCTTGTCAGCCCACACTGCCATGGGTGGAAGATGAAGCGGAAACAGTGACACAAGGAACAATTAATAGTCCTACCCGTTTTGTGATTGCTAGAGCAATATAAAACAATGAAAATAAGTGACTGAAAATAAATTTAAGGAGTGCTTTGCCCAGTTGCTCATAAACATAATAAAAAAAACGTACTGAAGAAAATTGGATTTCAAAGGAGAAAAAAAAAGAGAGCCGATTAAGGTAAAGTTGCACTTCAATGAGGAGCAAAGTATGTACTTTTCCATTCTTCTAACACGAGTATTTTGCTCAATGTAATATGTCAGACTGAACATAAACAGAAGCTACTGGTTTCATTTCATTAACAGCAATCAAACAACATTTGTCGAAATGGCAAAATCTAATGCAGGCCTAATTTGATATGAAAATATACAGGGCCACTGGGTCCTGCCGTTTTATGCCAGTGTTTGCATGACAAAAATGACCATCACTGGGATGGGCTAAGCATGCCGATGGTCATAGTGCAAGAGAACTGATGCACCATAAAGATTATGAGCATTTTGTATAGATATACAAGTATACAACTAAAGCTCCCGTAGCTCATATGCAGCGCTTCTCCTGTTTCATATCTTGAACTAACTGGACAGAATGTTGATAAGCTGTAGCATACATTACAAAAATAAGGAAAAGAAATTGACTGGCTGATATGAAAAAATGCGCAAAGAAGACCACACGTGCAGACATAAAAACCACTCCTGATTTTGCAGGGGGCAAGCAACACAATGATGAAAAGTAATGCCAGATTACTAAAAGTAGCGAGTACTAATTAACCAGTTTTAATAGAATAGCTCACCAGCTAGGGAATATGTTCAGCCTTGCAACTGCTATCTGTCTAATGTCGCAGTGAGGCCTCGCTCGAGTCTTGAGATTTGGTTATAAATTAGGTTATATTCATTTATCTACAACTTCACAAAGCAGACCTGCCAAACCATGACCTCAAATGGTCATTAAGGGGGATACAAAGAGTCAAAGAAGTATAAAGTTTAATGATATGAATAAACAGGGATACTACTGCAACATTAGATGATTAAGCTGAGTATCCAACCGCACCATGCCTATCCCTCCATGCTCAGGTAGTTCAAGAAACTGCTCCGGCTTTATCGAACAATGGACAAACAACAAGCATTCTCAAGCTATTCCTTTCACACACAAATGTCTCCTTGCCTTCGGGATAGCGAATGTAAAGCTATTGAACTTAGGTATGCTCTTTCCTTTTGTCGAAGTGGAATCATAGAACACAATGTGATACGATGAGATAGAATGCAATAGAAATAGAAATAAGGATAGCGAACGGGTTATCTACTCCTAAGGGTCAAAGCAAGCCCTTTAATTCAATTCATTATTCTTACATCAAAAAAAGAATCAAATCTCCCCAAGTAGGATTCGAACCTACGACCATTCGGTTGACAGCCGACCGCTCTACCACTGAGCTACTGAGGAACAAGGGGGGATTCGACCTCCTAGAGTTCAACTCCCGTTCTCAACCCACGAAAAATATGAGTCCGAAGCTTCTATCGTAACTCTTAGAATTTCTTCATAGTGGCTCTGTTCCATGCCTCGTTTCATAGGGAAGCCAAAAGTGGCTCTATTTCATTCTATTTACTTTCCCTTTTTAAGTTTTAAGGTAAATTTTGGTTTTGCACAGAGATTAAGGCAGTAGCTATCACATGCCTTGCAGTCTACCCTGAATTCTTGAAATCCATTTATAAGAAAAAGTGTGCTCCCATAAGAGTAGTAGCTGTCAAATTCATTTATAAGAAACATCAGTGTGCTTATCAACGCCCTATATCCCAAAGAAACCCGAAAAATTCCACCATAGTGATTCATTTTGTAAACTTGTCAATTGCATCTGCCTTCCGAAGTATAACAATGATGCTGAATAGTATCTTACGAAATAGTAAATTCAGTCTAGTAACATAGATATATCTTGCCATGATAAATATGTGAAGTTTCTATCCCATAGAATGATAAGTACACACCGATCTTAAGTTCATTTTATTAAGTATATCTGTATATGAGCAATATAATATTTCCAATAAATCATGTAGCAGGAGATGATGGTGAATTAAGTTGTCAGCAATGCCAAGAGAAGTTCGAACAGCAGTAATGAATAATCATCCATTTCAAATAAGTTCAATGCAATACAGCACATCTATAGGATCTTGGGTACAGTAAAGCTCGACAATATTATCAATGATCTGTCACAAACAAACACAAATGTACAATCACACTTTTCAGTTAGTACTGCCTGATATCACTGGTACCTGATAACAATAGCTACTGGAGAAAGCCATAAGCGGTGGAGGCTTGGAGCAGCTATAGGGGAGTCCCAGGTCTTGCTCGTTGGGAGTCTATGAACAGCGTGTCTGCTGTCCAGGGCCAACGGCGGTCGGCCTCCCAGCGCCGTCCACGCTGAGCGCGGTGTCTTCGCCCGCGGGAATCCCGACGGCGAGCATCCCGAGAACCACCGTGCCCTGCTCGGCGAGGAACTGTAGCGGCGTGGCGCCCGCGCGCTCGCCCTCGACACGGCGAGCTCGCGCTCAAACAACCACCGCCAGGGCCGGAGGAGGTCTGGAGGAGGTGCGAGGCGGAAGGCTGCGGTCAACGCGCCGGCGGCCGGAGCTGTGTGGGACGGCGGTCATAAATCTAGGGCTAGGGTATAGGAGGAAGAGGAGAAATTTGGGGGAGAGGAGAGTGACGGAGAGGTTGTTGTGGGCCAGGGTTTGGGGGTGACTGGTACGATGGCAGGCGGTACCATCGTGTTGTGTTGCTGAACCAGCGTCTCATTGGCCCCAGCGTCAGCCAAGTAATAACTCAGGTTAAGGTAACTAAATTTTCACCGACCAGTCTGAATGGACACACCAGATCGATCAAAACAACAGATCGAAGGGCCCATAATTCATTGTGCGAGGAGGGCTTCACCAGGCGGGTCAACGACCACGCTTACAGCTTGGAGTAATATGAGGCTTCGTAGAAACCGCTGGGATGCCCAAAATCAGAGTAAAAAGATAGGATATGATATAAAGAGACAATATTAATTTTGGGATTGCATGAATGTCTTATATCCTCCGTTCACTATTATCAGACCTTTTTTACAAGAATATTGTCAGACCTTTTAAGATATTTTAATATAGACTAGATAAGAATCGAATTTAAGATTAAGATCTTTGGCTGGCGGGCTTTGCATGCGATGATTCCAGCAAAAGGTATATTGGCACGGAAGGAGGGTGCCCGATTTGCCCTTCTAGCTTTGAGGAGATAAACATGTATTATTTACATGTGACCGAGCACTAGTGGGGACAGCACCTTCTGTCCCGGCCCGTAATGGCCTTTAGTCCCGGTTTGCCAACCGGGACCCCAGCCGCGGGACTAAAGGCTAACCCTTTAGTCCCGGCCTGGTTACCAGCCGAGACTGGAGGCTGTCCACGTGGGCGTCTCCGAGGGATCCAGGGCCAGGACCTTTAGTCCCGGTTTGTAACACAGACCGGGACCAAAGGCATCTACAGATTTTGCTTTTTTACTTTAGGGTTTTTAGGGTTTAGGGGTTCTAGGGTTTTAGGTGTTCGGGGGATTAACGTGATGCCTCGTTTGGTGCGTGTTCGGGAATTAGTTTATGCATATATATAAGATTAACTTATCTTACAAGCGAGCATATATATACAATTATATGGAGATCAGAATTATCGGGACTAGAGCCCGTCTATTCGATTACATGGACCAACATCAGTAATGGCCCCTAGCTACACTAAATCGTCCTTTGTCGTCTATAGCTTCTATTCTCAGAAAGGTCGCCAGCTCCTCTGCAACAGCAATCGCGCGTTGCTCTGGTAGGTACTTCTCCCGCATGGCCGTGTACTATATAAGAAGAGGAGATGAATATGAATATCAATCATGATAACAAAGAATGACGAGTAAAAATAGAGGTGTGAATGTTTATTGCTTACATCGTATCTGTAATCCTTGTGCTCAGAGGTAAACGTGCGAATGGTCTCGCAAACATAGTATCCACATAGATGCGTCCCCCGTGGCTGCTGGTCGCACTTTACGAGAATAGAATATATATAATCAAAATAATAATCTAGCATTACAAAAGTATTGAAAATAGAAGTATATCATACTACTACTTACCTGAGCCGCTCTAAAGGTCAGCTTCTCATGCCGGATACCGGGAGTCACGCACTTGAACCGCTTCCAAACCCTGCCCGACAAGGAAAATGATTTGCTAAGTTTTTCATTAATTGATATATCAGAAAATCATCGAAAGAGACCGATAGAGCGCAAGAATGATTGAAATTACCCTTGGAGCATGTCCTGCAGGCTTTGGAACTGTTCCAAGGGTCTCGATAATGGGTCGAAGGCATCAACTCTTCCCTTATCAATTTGAATGTCCAACAGAATCCAGTGGTAGCTGCACATGTATATATATATGTGTCAGTAACTTATCAATTACACTCATAAGTGAATGGACACAACAGAGTAAGACCCTCACTTGAAGTTGTATGGAAACAGTATGTGGTCACAGTAAATTTGATCTGTTAGAAACCTTAGAAGGTTTTCCTCCGTCTCCTTGGGGTTATCAGTTAGCGTCTTTATATGTATTTTATCTGGGTCAATAAACCCAATATTTAGGATGTTCCTACTTTTACATTCCAGAATCTTCATTCTGCATAATAGAGTACAAGTCAGAACGGAACAAGTTATATGTAGAAAATGAATTGAAATAACTGAACAAGTTATATGTAGACAATGAATTGAAATAATTGAACAAGTTATATGTAGACAACGAATTGAAAAACTTACAGACAATAGCAACTCATAAGCGATTTGTCGAGGGCGTCGGCATTGTACATCTGGAAGAGTTCATCAAAGTCGATATGGATGTCTTCGGGACGGCCGTAGTACTCCCGTGGGACAAGCGCCACGATCATCGTTCTCCCTTTCTTTGATTCACTTAAGTACCATGTATGCAAGTAACGCATATTTGTTGGGAGATCATCAAACTTATCTTTGCTGACCAAAGGCGCTCCCATGACAAACTGTGGCTTAGGGGCTACCACAGCCTTGGGTACCACGTCGTCTTGGGAAGCCAGAATGACTTCAACCGGGATACCCCATTCATCCGCCCACTTCTTTGCTAATCCCAAATCTTGCCCCTGCACCAGAGAGGGAACATTCTCGGGTAACACCCTGAGGGGTGGGATCGACTGTTTGACCTGTTGTCCAAGCTGAGGAACGTCTGATCTTATTTTGCTTGTAGTTGAACTTGATTTGCTCCCACTTGCACTTGCACTTGCACGTGACTTGCTCTTTTGCCCTTCCTTCTGCAATGTGCGTGTATAGTCGTCAGGCTTATGGTGTAAGTCATACTGTGATGGAAGGGTCATGAAGTATTTTGCATATGCTATTTGCTTCTCGGTGTATTCCGGGCGGGGCTCGGGTTCCTTCTTTTTCATCTGTGCCTCATAATGTTCCTTTGCTATCCTGGCGTTTTCCTCGTCGGTACGATCATAAGGTCTGATAGGAAGATTAGCATGAGGTACCTTTGGGAGGGGCGACAGTTTGCGCTTTGGGGAGCTCCGTCGCTTAGAACTCATGGACGGAGCGTTCTTGCTGGCACGCTTCCGCTTAGTATCCTTAGCGGGCGGCGGCGGAGACGGCCGACCCAAGTCCGTGCGTCCAACTTTTTAGTCGGGCCTCGTTTCGTAGCTTTGCTCGATGTGGAGGCCTAAGAGGGAGAAACATTCGTCAAATGAATGTATATATATACAATATAGAGCTATCTCCAATATTTTTCACATATTACAAGTGATTGCCGAACTTCATATGAATACCTCGCCGGACTTTATTATTTCTCCACCGGCTTCTCCACCGGCTTCTCCACCGGCTTCTCCATCAGTGGAGCTATCACCTTCTCCGTCATTGGAGCTATCTCCTGCCCCGTCGGCTTCATCTTCGTGTCGGTCGACCTCCATTCCATCTCCGGAGGGGTTTAGATATGACGACGGAGATTCAGCTGGTTCAACGTCGGGGGCGTCTTTGATTATATCTTCGAGAAGTTCTTCCTCTTCGAGGTTCCTGCTATGTGGATCCATAGTTTCTGCAAAATACCGACATTTGATTAACTAATAAATTCTATTTCTATTTGCAAAATAATTCTATTTCTATTTGCAAAGTAATTCTATTTCTATTTGCAAAGTAATTCTAGTTCTATTTGCAAAGTAATTCTATTTCTATTTGCAAAGTAATTCTATTTCTATTTGCAAAACAATTATATTTCTAATTGCAAAGTAATTCTATTTCTATTTGCAAAGTAATTCTATTTCTATTTGCAAAGTAATTCTATTTGCAAAGTAATTCTATTTCTATTTGCAAAGTAATTCTATTTCTATTTGCAAAGTAATTCTATTTCTATTTGCAAAGTAATTCTATTTCTATTTGGAAAATAATTCTATTTCTATTTGCAAAGTAATTCTATTTCTATTTCTATTTGCAAAATAATTCTATTTCTATTTGCAAAATAATTCTATTTCTATTTGCAAAGTAATTCTATTTCTATTTCTATTTGCAAAATAATTCTATTTCTATTTGCAAAGTAATTCTATTTCTATTTGCAAAGTAATTCTATTTCTATTTGGAAAATAATTCTATTTCTATTTTTTCTAACTTATTTCTATTTGCTATTTTTTCTAACTAAAAATTCTATTTGCTATTTGCTATTTCTAACTTATTTCTATTTGCTATTTGCTATTTTTTCTAACTAAAAATTCTATTTGCTATTTGCTATTTCTAACTTATTTCTATTTGCTATTTTTTCTAACTAAAATTTCTATTTGCTATTTCTAACTTATTTCTATTCTAAAAAAAACCTAACCTATAATAAAACCTAACCTAATAAAATTTAACCTAATAAATTTAACCTAAAAAAACTTAACCTAAAAAAATTTAACCTAATCTAATCTAACAAAAAAAAGGGGCGCGCGGCTTGGGCGGCTCGGGTCTCACCGGCGATGGCCGCGGGGGGGTGGCGGAGGGGTGCTGGAGGGGTGGCGGAGGGGCGGCGGAGGGGTGGCGGCGCCGGCGGTGGCCGGAGGGGTGGCGGCGCCGGCGGTGGCCGCGGGGGTGGGGCGGGCGCGGCTCGGGGGAGGCTCGGGCGCCGGCGGTGTGGCCGCAGGGGTGGCGGCGGGCGGTGGCCGGAGGGGTGGCGGCGGGCGGCTCGGGGAGGGGTGGCGGCGGGCGGTGGCCGGAGGTGGCGGCTCGGGCGAGATTTCCGGCGACCGCAGTGATCGGCAGCTAACTCCTCGCGCGCGTCGACGGAAACGGCTAAGTGCCGGGGAGGAAGAAGAGGGGGCTTATATACCCCCCCTTTAGTCCCGGTGGACTAAAGGGTGCCTTTAGTCCCGGCTGGAGCCCCCAACCGGGACTAAAGGGTTATGGGCGGTTGGCGCCCGAGCCCCCCCTCCCCCCCTTTAGTCCCGGCTGGTGGCTCCAGCCGGGACTAAAGGCGCAATAAATGCGCGCCAAAGCCATAGTTTTTCAGGTTTTCATTTTCAAATATCAATTTTTAATTTTGAATTGAATAACTAATGTATATTTTAGAATCTGATAAAACTATGAATATGAAAAGTGTTTGAAATTGAATAACTAATTCAAAAATACTTTATATTTTCAAAATTATTTATTTTAACTATCCAAACTATTAACTAGTTTGCCATTTTCAATTAAAACTATATTAATTAATATTCTTTTTATATATTTTAGAATCTGATAAAACTATGAATATGAAAAGTGTTTGAAATTGAATAACTAATTCAAAAATACTTTATATTTTCAAAATTATTTATTTTAACTATCCAAACTATTAACTAGTTTGCCATTTTCAATTAAAACTATATTAATTAATATTCTTTTTATATATTTTAGAATCTGATAAAACTATGAATATGAAAAGTGTTTGAAATTGAATAACTAATTCAAAAATACTTTATATTTTCAAAATTATTTATTTTAACTATCCAAACTATTAACTAGTTTGCCATTTTCAATTAAAACTATATTAATTAATATTCTTTTTATATATTTTAGAATCTGATAAAACTATGAATATGAAAAGTGTTTGAAATTGAATAACTAATTCAAAAATACTTTATATTTTCAAAATTATTTATTTTAACTATCCAAACTATTAACTAGTTTGCCATTTTCAATTAAAACTATATTAATTAATATTCTTTTTATATATTTTAGAATCTGATAAAACTATGAATATGAAAAGTGTTTGAAATTGAATAACTAATTCAAAAATACTTTATATTTTCAAAATTATTTATTTTAACTATCCAAACTATTAACTAGTTTGCCATTTTCAATTAAAACTATATTAATTAATATTCTTTTTATATATTTTAGAATCTGATAAAACTATGAATATGAAAAGTGTTTGAAATTGAATAACTAATTCAAAAATACTTTATATTTTCAAAATTATTTATTTTAACTATCCAAACTATTAACTAGTTTGCCATTTTCAATTAAAACTATATGTAACCGTGTGTGTCGTAGCTATGGAGAATCTTCATCATGCATTACATAAAAGGTTTAATACATTATTACATTATAGCACCAACAATCCTATCTATTATTTCTGTTTTCTCCTGGGTCGTAGCCATGGAGAGTCTTCATTGTTCAGTAGGATGCTTGGGTCGTAGCCATGGAGGCCTAAGTTGGGTACAACAATTTGTTGTGGTCCTGTAACATCTGCTCGAACTGCAACCTCTCTTTTTCTGTGTCGCAGCCTCGCCGTGCTTCAGAAATGACCCGGCCAAGATCATCAGCGGGCTCATCTGGTTCCCGTTCTGCACCCTGATCTTCTTCTTCATTGTCTTCCATTGCGGTATCAGCATACTCAGGGAACATAGATCGGTAGTTGTCATCATCGTTCTCTTCTTCTTCATCGTCGTCTTCCATCATAACCCCTCTTTCTCCGTGCTTGGTCCAAACATTATAGCCCGACATAAAACCGGACCGAAGCAGGTGGCTCTGAATGACTCTTGAGGAAGTGTAGTCCTTCTCATTCCGACATTCAACACATGGACAAAACATATAGCCACCACCATGCTTGTTCGCATCGGCCGCATCTCGAAAAGAATGCACGCATTCTCTGTAAGCGGCTGTGCGTCGATCACCGTACATCCATGGATGGCTCATCTGCGTCATGCAACAGTATATCAAACATAATCACGATCCTAAAAATTAGTACCGCATGGTCTAAACGAGAAAATATAGTTGCTAACCTTTTAGAATAAGTGGAAATAAAGAGGAAGAGACTTAAGCGTGGCTCGGGCACCTCATATCGTAGTTGTGTTCAGTGAACTGAAGCGGCATCGCTCTAACACACATTTCATCAAACACCTCTAGTGCATCCATGCAAAAAGGAGAGCTAGCACACACCCACTTAGATCCATCCAAGAAAAATGCAAGGAAGAGTGGAAAGAGGGGCTGCAGCCATATATATAGGCAGAGGACTTTAGTCCCGGTTTGACACACAAACCGGGACTAAAGGGTGCGCACAGGGGGACCTCCCAGCGCGTAGCCCTTTAGTCCCGGTTTGTGTCTCAAACCGGGACTAAAGGGTCGTTACGGGCCGGGACCAAAGCCTCCCGGGCGGCTGGCGAATTTCGGGCGACGTGGCCGGGCCTTTAGTCCCGGCCCAGATGGAGGCCGGGACTAAAGGGTCCTGGCCAAAGGCCCTTTTTCCACTAGTGGAGCTAAGGAGCGATGTTTGGGTATGATCAGTATGATCGATGATGTGTTGAATACTGATATCTAGGATTAGTGATTCTAGAGGAAGTAATTATGAGAGGGGGACCAAGGTAGTCAGAATCCTGATCCTACTCGTGGAATCCTACGATTTGACGATCTTACGGCACCAAGTCGATCCAAATCCCATGATGAATCCCAATCAAGTAGAATCAATATTAACTCACGACCCAAATCTTGGAATCCTTCACAACAAATATAGAATCCTGATCCTTTTTATGGATTTTCCCGATTCTACTAACTCATTATCTTTGACATTCGCTTAATCGTAGCAGGATACGAGAAAAGTCGAATAGAATCCATAATATTACAAGTTTTACGGTGATTGGCATTTTTAGGAGCCGTTGATCGAGCCGATCTAACGGTTCTAAAATTAACGGAACTGAACGGAACAAAATGAACGGAATTGAACGCTGCTACAAATCGCGGGACCGGAACTGAAAAGCGTGGGCCCAAAAATAAAAATATTACTAATTCTTTTCACGGTGAAAATTTTCCACGGTACGAAATTTTATGAGTTTCCTTTTCTACCCTCGCTCCCGTCGCGTGGACAGGCCGCGTCGTCGCCCACTCACTCTCAGTCTCTCACCCCTCTCTCTCCCTCTGCCTCACCGGCGCTCGCGTCGCCCACGCGGCCACGCCACACGAGCTTTTCCCTCGCACGTTCCTGGTCCGCGTCGCCGGCGCTTTCTCCTTGGCTCGCGTCGCCGGCGATTTTGTCCTTCGCTCGCGTCGCCGCCCTCTTCCTCGCCCTTTGCCGCCTCTCCTGAGCTCTCCAACGAAACCGCATCGAGATCGAGTTCAAAAATGGTGTTTTTCCTCCTCAGCCGGCCTGATCTGCAGCGGCCGTGCTCGATCTGTCAGGCCAAGGACAGGGCCGAGCTCCAATCGTCGCGGTGGCGGTGCGGAGTTCCAGGTGGTGCTGGCCGCGTCGCGGTACTGGGGCGCGGCGCCGGGTCAGGGAGGGCCCTCGTGCTCGCGCACCAGCTGCGCCCGCGCCCGGCCACCGCTCGGCCCGCTCATGCCCACTCTCCTGCCTGTCGCGCGCGCAGCGGGGCCGGAACCATCCGCGCCGTCTTCCAGCGGTTCACGGAGCGGGCCGTCAAGGCGATGGTGCTGTCGCATCGGGTGGCCAAGGTGCTCGGGGCGGGCGCCGTGTCGCCGCGCCACATGCTGCTGGGCGCCGTGTCGTCTGCGCACGAGGAGTGGCGCAGCATCGGCGTGCAGGACGCGAGGGAGTCCCCGCCGGGTCCGGCCTCCGGGCTTCCAGGGGTGCAAGCGCGTGTTCGAGGTGGCGGTGGAGCTGTCCAGGAACATGGGATGCAGCTTCATCGCACCGGAGCACCTCGCCTGCGTGCTCCTCGACACCGCGCTGCAGCTCGACATCTACAGCAACGTGCAGACTAGGACACAGGTATGCGTGAGTATTTGAAAGTGTTTTTCCTAGTGTCGTGGTGCGGAGCTCCAATTGGGCTGCCATCCCTGCTTCTGTTATTACTGCTAGCCATTGGTGTTCCTTGTCCTGTAATTTGGTTGGAGAAAGAACCTGTCAAACCTAGTGCAAGAAGTTAACTGAATCTTTGGATTACCACTGAACCTAGTGAAAGAAGTTTAGTTCAATAGGCACTGCTTGCTTGAGTAAAACTTGGAGTATGCACTGCTTCCTTACGATGTGTATGTACTGAAGGAATGCTTTGACTATGCATTGCTTGCTTTAAATATTCATCACACTGAATTGAACTTGCTGCTGGGGTGAATAAACAATAACAAAAACATTGAACATAACAAGAACATCCAAGATAAGAAAATACAGTAAATCATAACAAGTTGCTTGCAGTTCTTAGAACATAACACACATACAACAACTGCTTGCAGTATCAACAAGTCAGCAACAACACACAAATCACATCACATATTCTTCTAGTACTGTATGTGGTCTTAATATGAATCAAATCACTGCTGCAGTTAATTCTAGCTGGGTGTTTTATGACACCAAAAGGATATGGTCTTAATATGAATGAAAAATTTATGAAGATTATACAGGGAGTCAGCTAAAAGAATTATCTGACCTCTTAAATACAACAGAATTGTTACTGGTAGTTTGGTACCTGTAGTCCAACAAAACAAAAAGTAATTCAAGGAGGCTGAATCTTACCTGAGTAATTCTGTGAACAAAGCGGACAAGAGATTCTTTACTTACAAAATCGCCAACAGATAGACAAATTAAAAATCTGATATGCAACAAATATCCATTGAAACTTAGATTCAGCTAAACCATTACTGTGTGTAACAACACTGAATAGTTTATCCCTTATTTGTGTACATGTGCGTGCCAAAGCACTCAAATAGACTAACATGTTGAAAACTGAGGTAAATATAGTCGTAAATAGGACAACACGACACTGACAGCATTCATCTAGAACTGCCACCTTCATGGTGACTTGAATGGGTCCGTCTTA
Organism: Dactylis glomerata; assembly: GCA_007115705.1. NCBI lineage: Eukaryota > Viridiplantae > Streptophyta > Magnoliopsida > Poales > Poaceae > Dactylis > Dactylis glomerata. The sequence goes on from QXEO01000066.1 coordinate 2,455,108, forward strand.
TGCTTAGATGGAAAGCGTTTGCGTTTTCCGTCAAGTAGTGCAGCGATATTCTCTGTGGAAAATTGTTCTTTGAGTGTATTTTTGGCATCATCTTTAGGATCTTCAACCTTAATCTTTCTCGGACGTCCGCGGCCGCGCTTCCTCTTGGCTTTCCCGGCAACATCAGGTTTGCTGGTTTCCATGACTTCATGTAGCTTGGGTTCGTCGGCAGGGTTGGGGACCTCTATGACGTCGTCATCTGCACCATTAGGCTCTTTTGCCTTGCTGGCTTCGTATTCCTCCTTCTGTATAGTGGTAAACGATGCGTTAGTTGCAATCATGATAGACGAGAAATAGATGAAATGATACTCTAGTTATTTAGCACTTACCGTTATAGGATTCTTGTATGATTCTCTCCGAAGCCGGTTGCAATCCGAACGAAGCACCCGTGAACATACTTTGTAGCTAAAAATATCAATGTGTGCCTAAATTTGATAGCGGCGGAAATGTTAACGTTGGGGTTAGGGCATGGTAAATCCATGAGCGGAAATGAAATCTGGTGCATTGTTTGCCTAACCTGTGTGAAATCCTCGATCATCCTCTCCCCATCCCAGGCCAACATGTATTTAAGTGTGAAGGCCCCGCAAGAATGGCTGCGAAGTAAAGATAAACTTTAGTAATGTTGTGTTGGCGAGTAGTAATTTAGGAAGCAACACGTACTTGTTGTTCTGTTGTGGTATGTTTGTGTAGCATGTGGTTTTCCACTTGGTAATGTCGATCGGCTTAGCTGTTGCTACGGAGCCATTAGCGACAGCTTCGTTGATGCACCATTGGATGTTCTTCACCTGGTGTACGGTTAGTTTCATGAGTAGTTTGGTAGTTTTGGTTCCACATGATGGTAAGAGGCATGAGGAACACACTTACCAGGACAGCTTCCTTGGCCTCGTCACGGTATTCTTGGCTAGAGTTCAGGATTTGAGTCTCCTCCTTCTCGAAATTAAACACCACTAGATGCCAGTGACAATCGTGTACATGCAATGGGACATGCACCTGCAATAGAATTAAAGCAGTGTCGGTATGGGGCACCAGAAGCTAGGTAGATAGCAAACTAGATGAAATATACGTACCATTCGGCGTCCTATAAATTTCTTAGCTATTCGTTCAGACCATCGGTTCCCGCGTCCAAAAGGAAAACTCCCACTTCCACAATCGCCTACCAGCTTCCTGGAATCCGTGGTTGTTAAGACTGCTGTAGTAGCAGTCTCAATATTGCTGATTTGTACATATGCATTGATAACCTGCAGAAGATGGATTAGTGTTAATTCCGTGAAGTTCCCATAGAGATTAAAGTTTCTCTGCTCACCTGATCGTAATAAAATTTCTTGGTTACAGTTGGCTTTAGGTGTTTAGCCGTTATGTCGTAGTCTCCAATCTGAGCTACATCAGCAGGGTCGTGACTCATCCGGATGAAAACTGCGGCCTCGTGGTCTTCGTCTGTCAGCCTGTAGTTGTTATCGAATATAGGCTTTCGTGTAGGGGTTAGTTTGTCCAAGATGCTGGTTCGCAAAACAGGTTGTTTGTTTGCTGTTGTAGTCGTAGCACGACCAAACATTGCCGTCGATGCGTGGCACGTAGGAGTTGGTCTGCTTATGTTTTCATCGCGTCGATTGACTTGATCCTAGAAGGGAAAAAATTATCATAATTTAGAAATTTGTTCATGTTCCCAAGTAAATTGGGGTCATAATTATTACCTGGACGTATGTATCCTTTGGGGTTGATTGCAGTTTGCTCCAAAGTAGGGATCTCGTCTCCTGTCCCACAAAATGAATATAATGAGAATGTAGCAACATATGTGTATTTTTAATGTTATGGTATCACATACCTGGAGTTCTCTTTGGACGTCTCTAAGGCTGTCCTCCATCTTTGACAGTCTAGGATCATTGCCAATTGCCCTTTTAATATCTATTATGTCCTCGTATATGGACATAAATTTGCCGTCAAATTTATGCTCTACTTGCATAAGGTGTCTCCCCATCTTTTCATGTTCTGCAATTCGCTCATCGACGAATCTTAGTATCTTATCCATCTGTGACAAAAATAGCAACCTGTTTAGTAGCTTTCTATGGTATTCAGAAGGATATGTATTTGAAGGACTTACCTGTTCGCTAGTAATAGTTTGGTTACTAAAAGTGTGACCTTCTGGTTCTGCTAGATAGCTAGTCTCTTCATCTTTGTAGTTAGCATTATTGTGTGTAATGTTGGTCGACATATGCCGAGCACGAACATTCATGGTAACCTTGTAAAAATTAGAATGCGTTAGGCACATAAGAAACAAAGTAAGCTATAAAAATCCAGTCTCAAAGGTTACCAGTCCAATATCTAGATTTCCAGAATCATAAACCGCGGTTCTTATTGTTGCCTTCTGTTCATCCCATCGTGCAATCAGCGGAGGCGGTATATCATCGTACGAAATTCCAGCACGGACATGCTTGAAATACCAAACCTATAGCACACATTAGTTCAGCAGTGATAGAGAAAAATGCTGTCATATGACTAAATTTAGAATGGTAAAGTAGTGTTGTAGCACTTAATTGCAATAAAGGAAGATTTCCCTGAAGAGTTCCTTCGCCTGTTTGATTAAATTTATCCCATGCAGACCTGACCGAAAATTGAAGTGAAACAGGTAGAGCTCAAAATACAACATGGATCATACTATATGTAATTAAACTAGAACTCAAGGTCACATCAGTGGTCACCTACATGAAATCCCTCCCTGGTCTTCATCTCGGCGATGCACGTCATGGAGCTTGTTCTCGGAGCTTGTTGTCCTACACAACATAAACAGTAATCAACGACATGGATCATATTAATAACCAATACACACCTGAAAAAATGAAATTTGCACAAGATTCACTACCTCTATCAACTTTTTGCATGTACGAATATTGTGACCTGGGTTTCCGCAATAGCCGCATTTTCCCTTCGATCTTGGCTTGTTCATCTTTGCCTGCAGCCTCTTCTTGGGCGCACCTCGGCCTTGCACACGTATGGGGTCTAGAACCTTTTCCAAATCGCCAGAACCAAGTTGCGCCGTTTGTGGCAGCACCGGGCCAAATCTAATGGGTTCCTTCTGATCACTAGTTGATTCCTGCTCGTTAGATTGTGCATTCATAACCATCTTCAGCCGCTCATACGCCTTGTCAGACTGACATGCCCTGAAACATGCGGCGTGACTCAAATTCCGCAACTCACGGTAACGCTCCAGGCTTATCGAATAGTCGTACATTTCATTCTTTCTGCTCGAAGGGTATGCACACTTTGCGCTCATCGTCCACCTGGCAGGAAGACAACAACTGGGCAGTTGCTTTACTTGTTTTCTTCCCAACACGTACAATATGTGGGAACATGGTGTGCCTAAGCATTCCAGCTTACGGCAAGAACAACTGATCCTGTAAGAAGAACCATTTAACTCCTTGTGACGCACTTCGAACTTCTTATCTCTTTTATCCTTCTTAGCCACGACATAAACAGTCAAGTCGTCTCCATCTAGTATCCCGCTGATAAAGCATCTGCTGACAGCATCTATGCTCCATCTGACCAAGTCAAACATATTAGGCGTGAAAACCATAACAGCGTGTTTCTCAAGACTAGAAGCATCTGCTGCTGTAAATGGAACGGTCTGCAAGGCCACTATGTCTAGAACCGCCTCGTTGAGGCGTCTGGTCGAAAGACAACGCTCATAGTGCTCTACCATTTTAAACAATGTCATCTGCGAATGAAGATGCGTATGAAGCACGGAGTTTAGGCTCTCGCTACGCTGATTACTGCTCAATCCTAAGAAACATCGCCCTGCCAGATATGGAGCACACCACAGCTTCCTCATCTGGTACATCTGATGCAGCCACGACTCCTCACTTGTTACTTTATTCCTTTCTAGGAAGTCCAACCATTTTCTCTCATGATCTTCAATGGAAGAGGTATCATATATGAATGATCTGAATTCTTCCTTAACCGCATCATCACTCAGATGACGTACAATGTTCTGCTGAATGTGCCATACGCACAGCCTATGGTTCGATCCAGGCCAGATCACCTTTATTGCTCTCTGCATTGCAAGATCACCATCGGTGATCACGGATATCGGATGCTTCTGGGACATGGCATCAGTAAATGTCTTCAACATCCACTCATACGCCTCGGCTGTCTCATGAGAAATAATACCGCAACCAAATATAACAGTGCTCCGGTGGTGGTTCAACCCAACAAATGGCACAAATGGCAGGTTGTACTTGTTGGTCCTGTACGTGCTATCAAAAACAACAACATCGCCGAAAGCCTCGTAGTCACGCCGGGATTGACTATCAGACCAGAACAATCCCTTGAGATGCCCATCTTCATCAACCAGGTACTTGAAGAAAAAACCAGGATCTCTCTCTTGTCGCGCCGTCATGTGACGGATCACCGTTTGAGCATCACCGGCGGCGATTGTTTCCTTCTTGTACAGATGGCAGAAGTTATAGATGTCCCTAGTCGTGCACCCAACCTTGTCAAATCCACCGTACTGCATGCGCAGCACGTCCATGATTTTGTGTTTGCGGATCCCAGAAGTTTCCATCTCTATGATGTCCGCTTTCAGCTCGTCCGTGATAACTCTGTGTGAACGCAACAGGCAAGCAAGATCATTTGGGGCCAGAGGATGGTTGTGCTCATGGTTGAAATCCTTCACGAACCACCGCCCTGTCTCCTCGGCTCTTGCGATGACCAGTTTAGCTTTACACCCAACACGGGTGATATTCCGTGGCCTCCTCTTCCTATCTTCTCTCTTCCTCTTCATGTGCTTCTCTTCACGACAACCTTCACGACTGCATACAAGTTTCCTCAGAACTATTTCCTTGTTGGCTCCATCCCACTCAACATAGCTTCTCCGCACACTAAATCCTTTCTCAAGAGCATATTTGTTGTAAAACTGGTATGCTTCATCCTCGCTAGCAAACGTCTTTATGACAATGGCACGGCGCTCGCTAGACTCATCGCCCACATCAGCCATACCTTCCTGCAAAGCACATACAAGGATAAAGATCAGCAACAATGAGGAGAACATATTATAGATTACTGATCAGTGATTTAAATCGAGTAGGACTACTAGTTAACCCTGGCCACTACAGTTTTGTACAAAGATACAACTTCACATTTAGTGGTTTGATTTTTAAATGACACAAACTACTACTGATTATTACATCTCTTATAGAACTACAAACTGAATACAGGCAGTGCAATGCCAATTTCCAATCATATAGGTTCTATCAAAAATCTGCTGTTTACATTTGCTTTTCACAAAGTTACAAACAACACAACATGTCATTTACGAAGATCCATCGGTGTGGATGGCGATGCCCACTTCTAAACACCCGTAAGCAATTTCATAGCATACTTACGTGGTAACTACACTGCTGTTTGGGCATATTACAACTAAAATTTACTGCTAGGCAACAAACTACTCCATCTATTTCATATTTCTTAACTTCACTTTGGTCATGCATATAGCACTACAATACATCTAGATATATATAAATCTAGATAAATTTAAGTTAAAATTATAAAACGGAGAGAGTGGCATTTTTAGCAACTATTCCGTAATTTCAGGCTACAAATTGACACGATTGGGCAAGTAGCATGTTTCTTACACATGGGACCTACATCTCACCCCCACTCCTCTCTCTATTCACGTTATCTTCTTCCTCCCTTCTCTACCATCCTGTCAACACTCCTCCCATTGCTCGTCAAAAAAAAAACACTCCTCCCATTGCCAATTCTGGTCGTCGTCGGCCTCCTTTGCCGCTGCTTTAATCGGTGCAGCCCCTCCGGTCTCCCATCTCAAAATTCCCCACGCTGGTCAAGACGCCCGTGCGGCTGCTTCTAATGCCTCCCTCGGGGCCGGACTGCTGCTCCACCTGCTTCTACGGCTCAATCTAGTGCGGAGCTTGTGCGGTGGGAGACGGGAACCTGGTTGGCGACCGGCGCACGCGGGAGAGGAGGCTAGCGGCAAAGGGCAGGAGGGGAGACCGGTGACCAGCGGCCGGCGGCGAGCGCGTGTGGCCGGAGCGGGGCGTGGCGTTGTGGCGGATTAGGGACGATGAAGACGGTGAACCCTAGTCTACGCCCGTTGTGACGGTTTTCAGGTTTACGCACACCCCTTCAATCCTATTGGGCCGGCCCGATAACAGTTTCAGATTTTTGTTTTTTTCCGGTTTTAGAAATCTTCTAGAACATTTCGGCCGGGTTTCCACAGGTTCTAGTTGGTTTTATGTCTGTGAGCCGGTTTTTCTCAGTTTTTCGGTTTTAGTTTTCTGTTTTTTTTTGTTTTTCGAATTTGAACAGATTTTCAAAATTGAATAAAAAAAATCAAATTTTGAACAGTTTTAAATTTGAACAATTTTGAATCTGAACAAAATCGAATTTGAACAAATTTGAATCTGAACAAATTCGAATTTGAACAAATTCGAGTTCAAACAAATTTGAATTTGAATAAATTCGAGTTTGAACATATTTTTTGAATTTGAACATGAAATCCGAAATTGAACAGATTTCGAATTGAACAAGTTTTAATCTGAACAGTTTTTCAAAATAATTTTTTTGATTCACGTAGGAAACGACCGAACGAACAATGAAACAGTAAATGGGCCAGGCCCACGAACCACCCGGGGAGGAAGTTGTGGGCGTAAACGTGAAAACCAACACATAGAGCGCTGACTAGGGAGACCCCGATGAAGACGACACGGGGAGGTTTCCGTTCCAGGACAGCACCTGGCTTGACTGAAAGTTTCCATAATTGGGTGTGCGATGGAGGCAATGAACCATCGCATGGGCGATGCCTAGACTCGTCCTTTTTTCTACGGTTTTGCTAAACGTCAGTCGACTGATAATTTCTTAGGTCTCAGTCGATTGTGTTAGCCATCCGATCCGTGTTTTTAGTAGCGATCTGGTTTATGCGTGTGTCTGTCTTGCTGGGTCGCACATTACCCCATAGTGGGCTTTTTCGGGCCGCTTTTCTGTCCGACTGGAGGTTGTCTCCTGTTCTTTTCTGTGTTGTATGGGTCTCACTAGTCAGTGTTCCTTTTCTTTTCTTCTTTCTAGAAACGTCGTTTCATTCTAGAGGAGGGAGGGGAACCAGGCGGAAGGAGTTGTGGAAAAGGAGCTCTAGGTGGGCGGCGAGGTCGTCGTCGCCGTCGCCGCTGGAGCTCGAGGCGGGCGGCGAGTTCGTCGTCTCCGTCGCCGCTGTTGGTCTAGCCGGCGATAGATCTACAGGTTATTCTCGATTCGTAAGCTCTTTACGCAATCTGGTCTGTACGAGCAGGGCGAACAAAATCAACCAGTGATCTTATTTTCTTCCTTCTAGCTCGTGTGGTGATTTCGGGGGTGCGTTGTTTTTAGGTTTTGCTGATGTGAGCACGTGTATAGAGAGCTAGGTGAAGATGTTTGTCCGCCAGGGGAATGTCTAAATTTCTGAATACATGCGCGCATATAGAGAGCTAGGTGGGGTATAGAATGAGATGTAATTTTCTTTTGGCTCAAATTGCATGTGCGGTACGAAGATTGTGTTGTCAGTGCCCCTATTTGTGTATCTCTGTTTGTGGTTTTGTTTTGTGTTTATCTATACAGCTTGTGATGGTCTTGATTGATTTATGATTAAGTTTTGTGTTTATGTGCACATCGAACTTCTGCTGTGATGAGTCTCTGATGTCATTTTGTCAATTCGCTCAGTAAATATGCATGTGATCCTAGTTGTCTGAAAGTTAAACTCCTTAATTATTTGTAGGTAAATTCACTCACTTGTGTACTGAAATAAGCAAACAGGTTAGCTGAATTTTGGAGAGAAGTTAGTGAGCAAACACCAAGTAGGCAGTAGACTGCATACTGTTTGTCAACATTTAATCTTCTGACACTGGCATACATAAGAAAAGGAACACTGACTAGCTTGTGATGTCCTTCTGAAATAAGGGTCGCGTGTCTACCTTCTGTCCGTCCAATGAGATCTCCATGGTTGGATTAGGAAGGTTTAGGAACGTCTTATTATAGCAATCTTTCTGTCGTTTGGCTGCTTGATCTGTTGCCATGGTATATGAGAACTTCGCTATTAGAATGAATCAATGAGTTTACGCTATGGTGAATCATCTGTTAATGACTAATATGCTAGATTTTAATCTGTGGCTATCTTAATCTGTACATGCATAGGTTATGGTGTAATTAAGTTTCTCATATAATGACAGCGAGTAAGCATACTATTGCAGTATGGTTGTCTTATTATAGCTATCTTTCTATATGCTTTCATGGTGCAAATGTGTCCTGCATTCGCATATCTGAAGACTAAATTTTACTGGCTGCTATAAATCTTACCTCTTCTTCGCATCTTTATCTATAAATGCCACATGACTACAACTACTGTCATTTTATCTATATTTCTTAATTTACTTATTGTTTTATTCACAAAGGGATACAAGATTGAGGCTCAATGTTGCGCAATTTTACCACATTCAACAATAATAGCTCCATTCAATGTGGCCAAAGAACACATGTCAGTCAGGCAAGAATTCAAAGTCACTGCAGCAGTCAAGGATATGAAGGCCTTGCCAAGATGGCTATAGATGATTTCGAGGTGTGTTGCAATTATAACTCTATTTTTCCTAGATTTTCTTAGATTTACAACTTGCAACTCTGTTACAGTAAAGTTAGAACTCGCGCTTACCTGCAAACTTTTATATCATTCGTGCAAGACGCAACATGTGTAAAAGATGCAATTTTCTGAGAAAGGCGCAACTCGTGTCCGGGTTGCATGTTTCTTCGAGAAAAGGCGCAACTCTGTGTCTGAGTTACACTTTTCACTGATAAAGGCGCAACTCCAAGTTGCACCTTAGTTGCGCCTTTCTACGAGAAAGGCACAACTCCGAGTTGAACCTTTCTATGAGAAAGGCGCAACTCGTGTCCATGTTGCACCTTTCTCCAAGAAAGGCGCAACTTGTGTTCGTGTTGCACCTTTCTCCTAGAAAGGCGCAACTTGTGTTCGTGTTGCACCTTTCTCCTAGAAAGACGCAACTTGTTTCCGACTTGCACCTTTCTACGAGAAAGGCGCAACTCGTGTCCGTGTTTCACCTTTCTCTGAGAAAGACGCAACTTGTGTCCGAGTTGCACCTTTCTCTGAGAAAGGCGCAAGGCGCAGCTCGTGTCCATGTTGCACCTTTCTACAAGAAAGGCGCGACTTGTGTCCGAGTTGCACCTTTTCTTTGAGAAAGGCGCGACTTGTGTCCATGTTGCACCTTTCTCCGAGAAAGGCGCGACTCGGACATTCTTCGAGAAAGGCGCGACTCGTGTCCATGTTGCACTTTTCTATGAGAAAGGTGCAACTAGTGTCCATGTTGCACCTTTCCACAAGAAAAGCGCAACTCGTACCCGTGTTGCACCATTTTCTCGTGTCTGAGTTGCACCTTTTCTCCTAGAGAGGCGCAACTTGTGTCCACGTTGTACCTTTCTTCGAGAAAGGTCGTGTCTGAGTTGCACCTTTCTTCGAGAAAGGCGCAACTCGTGTCCATGTTGCACCTTTCTCCGAGAAAGGCGCAACTCGTCTCCAAGTTGCCCCTTTCTACGAGAAAGGCGCAACTCGCGTCCATGTTGCACCTTTCTCCGAGAAAGGCGCATGTCCGAGTTGCACCTTTCTCCGAGAAAGGCGCAACTTGTGTCCGAGTTGCACCTATCTCCGAGAAAGGTGCAACTCGTGTCCATGTTGCACCTTTCTCTGAGAAAGGCGCAACTTGTGTTCGTGTTGCTCCTTTCTCCTAGAAGGGCGCAACTTGTGTCCGTGTTGTAGCTTTCACCGAGAAAGACGCAACTCGTTTCCGACTTGCACCTTTCTACGAGAAAGGCGCAACTCGTGTCCGTGTTGCACCTTTCCCCGAGAAAGACGCAACTTGTGTCCGAGTTGCACCTTTCTACAAGAAAGGCGCAACTCATGTCTGAATTGCACCTTTCTACGAGAAAGGCGCAACTCGTGTCCATGTTACACCTTTGTACGAGAAAGGCGCAACTCGTGTCCAAGTTGCACCTTTATTCGAGAAAGGCGCGACTCGTGTACGAGTTGCACCTTTCTTCGAGAAAGGCGTGACTCGTGTCCAAGTTGCACATTTCTTCGAGAAAGGCGCGACTCGTGTCCGTGTTGCACATTTCTCTGAGAAAGGCGCAACTCGTGTCCGAGTTGCACCTTTCTACGAGAAAGGCGCAACTTGTGTCCATGTTTCACCTTTCTACAAAAAAAGCACAACTGCACCTTTTTCTTGTGTCTGAGTTGCATGTTTTCTCCTAGAGAGGCGCAACTTGTGTCTGTGTTGCACCTTTCTTCGAGAAAGATGCAAGTTGTGTCCGAGTTGCACCTTTCTCCGAGAAAGGCGCAAGTCGTGTCTATGTTGCACCTTTCTCCGAGAAAGGCGCAACTCGTGTCCATGTTGCACCTCTCTCCGAGAAAGACGCTTGTCCGAGAACTTGTGTCCATGTTGCACATATCTCCGAGAAAGGCGCAATTCTCCAAAAAAGGCACAACTCATGTCTGTGTTGCACATTTCTCCGAGAAAGGCGCAAGTCGTGTCCGAGTTGCACCTTTCTATGAGAGAAGCGCAACTCGTGTCCATGCTCTAAGAAAGGTGCAACTCGTGTTCGAGAAAGTTGCATATTACTTCGAGAAAGGTGGAACTCCTGAGTTGCACTATTCTCCAAAATAAGTGCAACTAATGTCCCGAGTTTGCACTTTCTGCACTCTATTTTTAATGAAATGTACAACTAAATTATTTTTCTTAACTAAATGGATGACCATCTATTTATTTTCTTCTTATTCCATGTCATAGATAGACGACGGTCAGCCATCAATCTCCTTCATGGCAAGGTGGCTTGTGGCCCCAAGGAACCAGGTGAATGCTTTTTTTACTGTTTCCTATATCTATATCTAGATATTCATGATTATTCCAACCTTTCACATCATAAAATATTCATGCTTACTCTTCTTCCCCGGCATTCACAAACAGGCAATTAGAAATGAAAAGAACAGAGATGCCAAGGCACAACAGGCTGAAACACAATACAATCATGTACTAGAGCGAACAGATTATGCTGCAAGGCCACCCTCACCTAAAAAGGTTATTTATGTTGGCAGTACAAGATCACCAAAGAGAACAAATTTAGTTGCTAGTCCAGTTTCAGTCACAGAGAACAAATTGTGGTGGGAGGATTCTTTGTACATGCACTGTTGATTGGCTTCAACCTTCGACTAGGGAGGTTTTTGGTTAGTTTTTTTCTTGAGTTTCTTCCGCCATGGCCACACCAGGTGCGCCTCCGGGGACTCGGGGAGTGGTGGGGGAAAGAAATTGGAGTGGCTTTTTCTTCAGGCGCTTTCCTGTCTTTAGCCCAAAACGTGTTTAGCCTAAAACAAACAGAAGCCCACATTGACAGATCTTAAGAGGCCTAACAGGGAACACAAGCCCACATTGACAGATAATAATAGGCTAGACAGAACAAGGACAGAAACACAATCGCAGGACGGGATGACACAATCCTGTTGAGATCGACGACCCAGCTCGTCGACTGAGACATAACAAATTATCAGTCGACTGTCCACTAGGCAGGCCGCACGAGACGGGGAGTGATGCGGCGTCTCAGAGTATCTTTTCCTTTTAATTTTCAGATTGCATCAATGTCCTAGGTACGTACTACTCCATCAGGCGTGTATCATCGTGATTAGAGATGGATTATGTTTCTGATTGTATACGGTTCTAATTCGACGAAGGTTGTTGATTGTCCGATTCGGCGTACGTACGAGGCAACATCCTGCTATATATATATGCCAGAACAGGGACGTAGCTAGCACATACGTACCTACTCATCGCAGCGATTCGTAAACTCTCGATTGCTTTTTCCTTCGGAAGATAGCCAGCTATCGCCGTAGATCGTAAACTAAGGATCCGCGGAGGAGATCGAAGATGGCGAGTTTCAAAGTCGCCGACGCGTCGGAGTATCTGGCCATCACCGGCTGGGGCATCGACGACGTGAAGCTGGCGAAGAAGGCGTGGGTGTTCGTTGGGCAGCAGTGCAAGAAGTTCAGCATCTCGCCGGTGAACTACGAGTTCGAGGTGCACGCCATGAGCGCCGAGAAGCTGCCCTTCATCCTCCCCGCCGTCTTCACGATCGGCCCCAAGATCTCCGCCATCGGTGCCACGGTAGCAGACAAGAAGGAGCTGGAGGCGCAGCTCCTCCTCTACGCCAAGCTCATCGCCCCGCTGCACAGCTCGAGGAGCCACGTCCACGAGCTGGTCAAGGGCATCATCGAGGGCGAGACCCGCGTGCTGGCCGCGGAGCTGACCATGGAGGAGATCTTCAAGGGCACCAAGTCGTTCAAGGAGAAGGTGTTCACCCAGGTGCAGCTGGAGCTGAACCAGTTCGGCCTCGTCATCTACAACGCCAACGTGAAGCAGCTGGTGGACGTGCCGGGGCACGAGTACTTCTCCTACCTCGGCCAGAAGACGCAGCAGGACGCGGCGAACCAGGCCAAGGTGGACGTGGCGGAGGCCCGGATGAAGGGAGAGGTGGGCGCCAAGGAGAGGGAGGGGCTGACGAAGCAGAACGCAGCCAAGGTGGACGCGGAGACCAAGGTGCTGTCGGTGCGGCAGCAGGGCCAGGGGCTCAAGGAGGAGGCCAAGGTGAAGGCCGAGGTGCAGGTGTTCGAGAACGCCAGGGAGGCGGACATCGCCGCGGCCAGGGCCGAGCTCGCCATGAAGAAAGCCGGGTGGGACAAGCAGGCCAAGGTGGCCGAGGTGGAGGCGGCCAAGGCCGTCGCCATCCGCGAGGCCGAGCTTCAGATGGAGGTTGAGCGCAAGAACGCGATGCGTCAGACTGAGAAGCTCAAGGCCGAGCAACTCAGCAAGGCGACAGTGCAGTACGACACACAGGTACGATCCATGATATACAAGCATTGATGCATGTACTCAGATCTTCTCTAAGTTTCCTTATTGATCTCTCATGCGTGCTTCCTGATTTGTGCTTGTAGGTTCAAGAATCGAACGCGCTGTTCTACAGCAGGCAGAAGGCGGCGGAGGCGGCGCTCTTCGAGCAGAGGAAGGCAGCGGAGGCGCGCAAGGCGCAGGCAGACGCCAAGTTCTTCGAGGAGAAGATGGCCGAGGACGCCAAGCTGTACGCGAAGCGGCAGGAGGCGGAGTCCCTGGCGTTGGTGGGCAAGGCCAAGACGGAGTACGTGGCGTCCATGCTCCAGGCGCTCGACGGCAACTACTACGCGCTAAGGGACTACCTCATGATCGACGGCGGCATGTACGCGGAGATGGCGCGCATCAACGCCGGCGCGGTCAGCGGCATGCAGCCCAAGATCAGCATCTGGAGCAATGGAGACGGCGCCGGCGCCAGCGCCAGCGGAGAGGCTGCCGCTGGTGGCGCGCTGCAGCAGATGGCCGGGCTGTACAAGATGTTGCCGCCGCTCCTGTCGACGGTGCATGAGCAGACAGGGATGCTGCCGCCGGCGTGGATGGGTACGCTGTCTGAGGACGGTGCTGCCAACTGATATAGTTGTGGGGGGGCTTGGGTCAGGTAGTTAGCTACATTATTTATTTTCGTCGTTGCATACCTCAGATCGTTTGGGTTCACTGTGTCGTCGGTTGGACTTATAAGTGTTAATTTTGCTACTGAATTTTAGATGGGTTTTACTATTTTTCAGTAGACTGAGAAAAAGCTTAGGTGACAAGGGTATAGATAATAGAGCCCGTCATTTAAACTACCCCTGAGGCTTGTTAAGCTAGGCCCAGTTGTAATACTAGTCGATATACGAGTTCATGTCGTATGTCGATACTGTAATCTGTATCGGACCCTTTCCGATCCTTGAGACCTGGCCATCTATATATAGGGGCCAGGAGAGGATGGTAAGGGACAGATTGAGAGCAAGCCAAGTATTTTCTTACGTTTACTTTCAACACGCACCTTGCTTGACTGATTTTACCTCCGAGTTCATCCGACGCCCTACTCCCCCGATCCTAAGTCCTTCATCTAGGACATTTGTCGAGTTAACCCTCGTCATTAGGGCTCAGTAGAATTCTTGACAATCAGATTTGCGTCGTGATTCTTGCAATTAAGTTGCAAGTTGAGTTATAATTGAGATTTTTTAGTTGCAAATGATGTTGCAACTAGGAACTATACATCCGGATCGTTGGATTATTTCATAATTCGTGCTAATAGTGAGTTATAACTGAGATGTGATGATGTCATTCTATTGAGCCATAATCTAATACTCACTAGACTGAACGCTGGACACACCAATTTTAAATACATATATTTGTTTATATGGATTTGCTATATTTATTAGTAGTTTGAATTGTTATTATTCCTTAGTTGATGAAGCTATGCATCATCAAATTAAAAGTTTGCACAAAACATACACCATAAGGCTCTCCTGGCGCTGCGCACTAAGAAAATGTTAATAATAAGTAAATAGGATGATCATAATCTAGCACAATATGAGTGAAAGAAATGTGAAGCACGAAGCCGTTTGTCATCGAAAATTACTCCGTAAAATTTCTAAGATGTGCAGTATCACAGTTCTATAATTGCAAAAAAATTGTCGCTGTCTCAGTGTTATTGAAAGCTTTGTGTCCCACACAGGCCACTACACCATTTTGTTGAGGCGCTTATCTAAACGATCTTGAACTCATGTACTAAGTAGTAATCAAACACGTGTGCACGTTTCATGCAATCTCCAATTAAATACATACATAACAATATGTATTAAGAATATATGAGTTGGCCCCTAAATTTACAGCAAACCACCATAAGCTCCAACAGATTATTTACCAGGGCAACTGACCCTCTTCCATTGTTTTCATCGAATGCAAGATAATATACACTGTTTAGAGGGCGCAATGTCAGTTCGGAAGAATTGCATTCTAGTAGAATATCAAAGTGCTAAATCACCTGTTATCACTATAACCTGAAAAGATCAGGGCAGGTTTCAAGATTCTTGCATGTAAACTCCACTTGACGTCAGAAATAAAAAAAAGTAACTCTTGCTTGACACTCTCATAGCATAGGAAGTACTCTTGACTACAAGAAAATTTGCAGATCATTCTTCCATGCTAAATGTCCGCATAACAACTGTTGCCAAAACATAGCAGGTTTCAAGATTCTTGCATGCTGTTCCTAGTTGATGTCAGAAAGAAAATATAACTCTTGCTTGGCACTCTTAGAACAGAGGAACTAATCTGACTTCGAGCAAAATTTGCAGGTCTTTTTCTCATGGTAAATGCCCGCAGAAAAATTGTTGCAAATACTCGTGAATCAACAGGAGTGTCTACCAAATAGCTACTTCTCAATTGTTTTACCGCACCATTGCGGACATACAAATTACTCAAGAGATAGCAACTTGCCAACTTGCAGAACAAAATACATCATCAGAAAACTAAAGTAAAAGCATCGGGAGCTGCATATTGTACAGGCAAGCAAAGTAGTCAGAACTGAAGAGAACCCAGAAAGTAGATGGCAACACATCTTTCACCTTAATTTTGTCATTTGTGAGTTTTCAGGTGCCTAATATTATAGCATCTGGACCATCTTGCACCATTGGCCGAACTGCAAGCCTATCAAAGAAAGAAAATAAGTAATATTAACATACGGAAAAGATTGGAACTCATATTTTTCAGTGAACCGAATTACGTGATCTTTCCTTTAGCCGAGGTAAGAAAGCTATTGTGCAATAGAAAACTCTCCTCTATGATTCTCATTCATGATATATGCAAGCAGAGGCAAGCAGACTAAAACATAAGGCAATGATAATTTTATTATGTGCATGTGGTAAAGTTAATTTGTCGCTAATATGACATGATACTGCATATATATTGTATTACAAACATTAATAAAAAAATTAACATACTAAAATCTTTCGAACGCATTGAATAGGCGATCCATTTAACAAAATACAAACTGAGTGAAAACCTGCACCATATGATTCATGCAGTATTGCAGACAACCAGTTAAGGCTGAGATTTATTTTTGGGACATACCAGAGAAGTATATATGGACCCCCCTCCAGCTAGCATCATGACCAAATTAAATCGACATCAAGATGTTTTATTTTGTTAATCTATCTCTTATTTCTCTAGAGGATAATTTGCATGTACCTGTTTCTTTGAAGAGATTCTTGTTTTCCAATGATCACGCCAAACATGTAATATTAACATGCATGCACATAGTCAATACATCAGGTCTGGTAGCGCAGAAAGCGATGAGAAAATGCTCCAGGATCAGCCCCGGTACTCTGCTAGCACATAAAACTAAAACACAGATCAAACTGCAGTGTCGGTGATCCAGTAGCAAGCATGAGTTAGTTGGTACTGTTTCCGTATTCACATGTAAATAGTAGAGGCCTACACGAAAAAGAAAAAAGAAACAGCTGCGCAAGAAAGAGAAGAAGAACCAGGGAAGCGATGCAAGATTCGCGGTTCCGATCCATGCCGCCGAACGACACTATTAGTTGCCCAAGGTGTAACTAGCTCACAGGAGATGGGCGAGTACGCTGGCGACACGGGTGCCCCCGCCCCGGTCTCCGGTGACCCCGCCGCCACTGTTCCTGCGACTGATGGCACTGTTCCTGCTGGTACTGTGCCACCGACCGGAGGCGGGACCCGAGCGTGGCAGCTAGCTAATGCTAGCTCGCCTCGTTCCCCAACCTCTCTTCGATCCAGAGCGAAATCCCAACCAATCTATGCTTCTTCTCCATTGAGGGCGGCGATCCGGAGTCCGTTTCGTGCTTCAGAGATCCTGGCGGAGTGTGGCGATGAGGCACTGGTTCCTTGTTCCCCCTACCCAGGGCGGACGGGAATTGGAGCAAGGCGCAGCGATGCTGATGGATCTGGCTGGAGCGGAGGTCAGGACGGCCAGCGAGACGGTGCCTCCTCGATGCGGGGCCGATCTGCTCAGGATGGGTGCCGACTGCAGAAGGAGAGGTATGGAGTTGGTGATTGTGAGGGATGGAGATTTCAAATTCCTATATCTCACAGAGATCGAGGTAGAGAAGATTGAGAAATTCAGGTCGCGGACGCGTGCAAGCAAGCAGCAATTGCCGAGGTCAGAGGTGCTGGAGTTTGCTCGGCGAGGGGATTCCGCTGTGGTGTCGGTCCGTTTCGTGTCAGTGGAGAGGCTGGGTGGTCTCCTTGCTGCGGTGAGGTCGCATCTAGTTCCCCTCATCGGCTTGCCATTGACGCCAATTCAGGGACAGGATGGTATGCATCTCCCTGCTTGCAGTCATCGCTGAAAGAGGTGCAGGTTCGGGAGCTTTTGCTGCCGCTAGATGGTCACACGCCGCCGAACGTTCTGCCCCGGCATCGTGTGGCATGCATGCCGGTAGTGAACCGACTTGCCGGTGGTGTGTCTGTGAGATCTGGTGGAATGGTGGATTCGATGTTTGGCCTGGGACCGATGGCTTTCGTGGAGGATCTGGAGGGGACGCTGAGGTTCCAGCCGAGGTGTCTGAGTTTCAGTTCTGCTGTCGGTTTTTCAGTTTCAGATAATGTAGTTGGTGGGGTTGAGCGGGTGACGCAGATAACCGGAATGCGGAATACGCTTTCAAGACAGGGTGACGAAGGGTTGGGTGCTATTTCATCGAAACCTCCGGCTGTTTTGGGCAGCTTCTTCAGAGACCCTCGGGTCCTGGTCTGGATCAGGAGGGACATGTTCATCGCAAGGCGATTCACCGCTGTAGATTGCCACTCTGCTCGTGAGGGAGAGAGACTGCCTTTCCCCAAGCTCTTCAGATTCTCTAGAGATTGGTGGAGTTGGAGGGAGGGTGGTAAAGAGATCTGCCGACAGATTCTTGCGATGGCTCCTGGTGGGAGAGGGGGTTACAAGAAACCTCCAGGGCGCGGAGGTGGTTAGGCTGGTGCGGATGGTGTGCCACACTACAACATACTAGACATGTAAAGACGCTAAATATGAAGGCTAGAGACGTAATATTTCGTCTATAGAGGATTATAAAGCCGCTTTTATAAAGCATCGGTGGAGCGTCTCCTTATGCACCGTCTCAATGATATAAAGACGCTTGTGAAGCGTGTCTACAATGTAAAGACGCTTCTAAAAGACGCTTCGAAGCATGTCTACACATATAAAGACGATTTCATAGACACGCTTTCATAACGTCTCAAGTCATATAGACACGCCATATTACGTCGCAACAAAGTTTAGAGATGTTTTTTCATTTACACATTATAGTCATATATACATAATTTTATACGTATTACGTATGCATGAGGTACATCCATCTTATACTCATTATGTATATAAATATTTATGACAATACATACATACATTTTTAGCTGTCCATTTGATAAAGCGTCTCCTAGTATAATTATTTGGGATTTCTATTTTCGTGCCCCTGGATCGTTAGTTGTACTCAGTTTTCCCCAGCCGCTTAACTTTTCCTCAGTTTTCCCCTCGCTCTAGTTTGAAACCCCTCGCAGACGCTCAGACGGGAGGGTTGCCGTTTAGTTGATCGTTCCGTGCTAACGTGTGAGGCCGCGTCGTGTGGGGCCGCGTCGCGTGGGGCTGGTAGAACGGGACCGCGTGGGACAGGACGAGACCGCGTTTGGTTGTACGTGAGAGCTCAATTTTGTCTCTCTCGGCCCAAATTGGCATTTTTTAGAGCGCCTTTTTCTCCTCTCTCTCTATAACAGTTCTCTCTCTTTTCACCAAATTAGTATCAAATCTAGAGAAGCTTCTATTTCTGTCTTTCTTTAATGATTGTTGCCTTTTGGCTCTCGTTTTTTGCCCAATATGTTAACAAATCTAGTAGCAAATCTAGAAGCTAGTAGAGGATAAATTCACAGCAGCATAATAAATCGAGAAAATATAGGATAAGCTGCATACAGCAGCCAACATAGCATATATATATATATATATATATATATATATATTCATGACAGATCCAACAGTACTACCGATCCCTAGATCCAATATAAGCTACATTTTACATGGGATTAAGCTTGGAGGCTGCGCAGGTGAATCCCAAGTGCTTTGTGTTTGGTCATAAACGCATGCACGTTCACGGTCGTTTCAACTCTAGCGCCGCCAGGGGCTCTGCCAAGGGATTCGGCATGATTCACCAGGCAGTTAAAGTCGGTGGCGCGGAGCCTCCTGTTGCAGAAGGGGCACCTATAAACGCCTCGAGCAAAATGACGATCGTAATGGCCGGACTGCAGCCTCCTGAGGACGTGACGAGTCTTGGTGTGGAAGGACTCGTCGTCGCTGTCGACGTCGCTGCTCTGCACCTGTCACGGAGCACCAAAGATCAAAAAACACGGAGTCAATTGCAGCGATGATGGAACAGCGAGTGAACAAAAGATCATGCATGAAAATATGGGCACGAAAAAAAGAAGCCTCAGTTACATTGGACACACGTATATCCAGGATTTGGGTCAGTGAACCAAAGATCATGCACAACCAATTTGTACACACCAATTGTTCACAGACCAAACCCTGAATCAATTTGTGCACAAATATTCATCATCATCTGCACAAATTAACCGGATGGGATTGATTACTCACATAAGTTAACCGAATCTTAAACAAAAGCAAATCACAAACACTAATAACGCTAGATCTATCATAATAACGCTAGATCTATCATAAAAGGATTGAACTAGGAACAGACTAACCCTAATAATGCTAGATCTATCATAAAAGGATTAAACTAGGAACAGACGAACCTTAATAACGCTAGATCTAACACAAAAGGATTGAAATGGCATAAGAACAAGGGAACAAAGGGTTACCTCTGGGTAGTCATCGACGATGCTGGTGTCGTAGGGGTTCGCCGGCGCGACGTACGACACTGGTTCGTACGGGTCTTCGTACAGGTCCCAATCAACGGGGGCCTGGACGGGTGCCTGGACGGGGGCGGCGGCCATTGCGCCGGCGGCTGATGCGCCGGCGCCTACGTCGGAAGCAGCGACGGGGGCCTGGACGGGGGCGGCGGCCGATGCGCCGATGGCCGATGCGCCGGCGCCGATGCGCCGGCGGCTAATGCGTCGGCGGCTACGTCGGCAATGGGCATCTCATGCTTCTCCATCGCCGAGGTTTTTTCTTAGGGGTTTTTTCTACGCGAAGTAGAGAAGATGATGGGACAGGAGAGACGGTTGCAGTGAGAATGAGAGAGTGGGCAAGCATCGAGAGAGAGAGAGAGGGGCTCTATAAAGACGAAGGTGGCGTTTGGTGTACCGCAACACGCGTCCGCTATGCACGGCTGCAGCGTGCACTGCGACACGAGGCTAACCCTTCGACGTTTGGTGTACTCAGTTCTACCCTCGGGCCTTATACAGAAATTTTATATGTACTCAGTTTTCCCCTCGAGTACTTAGACTGGCAAGTGCAATATACTCAGTTCTACCCTCAAGTAGCTGGTCAACAGAGAGTTAACAAATGAGATTAACATAGCTAATTGAGTCATTTCATGCGCAAAAAAATCCAAAAAAAAATAAAAACATAGTGGCACCTACTCATGGAGTCTTCCTACGCAACCTGCCACCTTAACAAACATAGATAAATCATGGTTTACCACAAATTGCTACTTCTCATAATCACTAGTAGCTATGAAGATGCATGGTTTTCCACTCAAACCCCTTTGCAAAACATCTTCCCTAAAACATAGTTTGTCTAAATGAGGCCATAATTGTCACACTCATGTATATTTGAATTGCAAATAATTTGATGTAGCCCAATATGAATTATATTATAGAAAACACGCATTTTCATTTTGTAATTATTTTGTTTGAATCCCTTAGTCTATTTACTACTCCCTCCGTTTCAAAATATAAGATGTTTTAGCTTTGTGAAGCAAATGTATTTAGACATCTTTTAGTGTGTAGGTTCACTCGAATGTGCACACTAAAACATGTCTAGATACATTTGCATCACAAACCTAAAACATCTTATATTTTGAAACGGAGGGAGTATTTACGTGCCCTTGGTTTCTTAGTACTCCTCAGTTTTGCCCTCAAGTACTGTCACAAATGCTCACAGAAACCCAAACTTATCCTGATTGGTTGAGCAGTTGTCACACGGATCGACTCCACCAACCGTTGATCCACTGATCTAACGGGAAGTATACCCCTATCCGTCTCTTCGTGGCCACCCCTCTCTCTCTCTCTCTCTCTTCGTGGCCACCCCTCTCTCTCTGTCGGTGGATCAACGGTTGGTGGAGTCGATCCATGTGCATTTATGGATTATTTTGTCACGTAACTATATTCCCTCTATTTATGCATTATTTTCCACGATTTAAAAATGTTAAACTAAAAAGTGATAAACAAGAGACATACATATTTATCACCCCTCTAACAATTATCAACTATCTTTAGCATTCCTTTTCTTTTAGGGAATTTAGTTTTGGTAATTTGAAACGGCCCAAAAGTGGTATAATTTTGGTAGAAACATGAGACATACATATTTATCACCCCTCTAACAATTATCAACTATCTTTAGCATTCCTTTTCTTTTAGGGAATATAGTTTTCATAATTTGAAACGGCCCAAAAGTGGTATAATTTTGGTAGAAACATGAGACATACATGTTTGGCATATTTGGGGCATTTCGGTGAATGAATTATTTATCACCCCTCTAACAATTATAAACTATCTTTAGCATTCCTTTTCTTTTAGGGAATATAGTTTTGGCAATTTGAAACGGCCCAAAAATGGTATAATTTTGGTAGAAACATGAGACATACATATTGGGCATATTTGTGGGATTTCGGTGAATGGATTATTTATCACCCCTCTAACAATTATCAACTTTCTTTAGCATTCCTTTTCGTTTAGGGAATATAGTTTGGGATATAGTTTTGGTTATTTGAAACGTCCCAAAAGTGGTATAATTTTGGTATAAACATGAGACATACATATTTGTGGGATTTCGGTGAATGCATTATTTGTCACCCCTCTAACAATTATCAACTATCTTTAGCATTCCTATATTCCCTAACACTTATTTTTTTTGGTAATTTCGGTGAATGCACACACTAACTTTGAAAACAACTACAAGTACATGTAACTGAATAATGGATTTGTAACAAGGGATCCCTTGTAACAACTTCTAGCGCTTGACGAGCAATGATAAGAATCTGATCGCAATTATACAACAAAAAAACAACCAGCCATCAGATTAGCTTGCTTCTTCAACTCGATCAGCTGCTTTAACTGCTTGTTCATTTTCTTCAGTTCTCCCTTCACTTCCACCAGTTCTGCATTGGGAGCATTAGGCATAATCGGGACGGCCCCTCTCTCCGCCGCATTCTCTACAGCAAGTACCCCCCCTCCCTCCCAAATTGTGCTCCCCAATACCGCCAATTGATTCCTGCAATTTAAGCCTCTGAACGTACACATCGATCCACTTGAAATACCTGCATTTCTTCAGGATCTGAAAACAACGTGAACCCTAAATCCCAAATTCGAGGGAATAACAAGAAAATCGAGAGAAAACAGAGCAATTGGAGCGAGATCTAACCTTATCCCCCTCTCTATATGGCAAGCTCTCGCATGTAAGGAACTCACGTCCACGGTTGCCGTTGTCGTTCGTGATGAGGACATCCCTCTACTGGCACCTTCTCCACCAACTACTACACAAGATGTTCCAGCTGTTCAGTCCAATGAGATTAGAATTGGACCCATTACAAGAGCTCGTGCTAAGTTACTAGAACAACAGGTGAACTTGTTTCTTAATGAGCCTGATGTGTTACTTAACGAGAACTTTATACTGCCTAAGTCATTGTCTTATTGTATGATCAGGTACATTGGAGAGGAATGCGTAGCACGGAGCGAGGAGCCACAGCAAGAGGAACACCAGAAGATGATCGCCAATATCTGCGCGAGGGAGGAGCGGGAGGAAGGCGCGATAGAAGAGAAGGAGATCATCAAGAAGGGCAAGTTTCAGTTCCAGAAGACAGGACAGTCCGGCCCTCCAACACAGGACAGTCCTGCCCACACAGGACAGTCCTGCCCTCCAAGACAGGACAGTCCGGCCTCAAGTGCGCCCGAGGGCAGACATCCTCTGTGGTGTAGCGCGCGTCACCCCAGGACAGTCCTGCCCTCCAACACCGGACAGTCCTGCCCTCCAACACAGGACAGTCCGGCCCGTCTCGGATCAGATCCGAACGGATGTATCCTAGTTCGAGTCGAATACGTTTTATCTCGAGTCCTAGCCGCCCCAGCCGCCCATATAAGCCCTGGGACGACCCCATAGTTAGGGTTAGACCACGTTAAAACTATTTTGGAGTTGTTTCTCTTTAGAACCTCTGAAATTACTTGTGATCGAGTTTATCAAGCTACAATTGAGTGTGATCTGTTGTTCCATTGGGAATTAGTGGATTGCAAAGTACCGTTCGTGGTCGACGGCTACGTGCGCAAGATCGTGGTGTTGTGAATATCCTACAAGGTTCGAGAGCTGTTGCATTGGCATCAGGGTTCGAGCGGGAGAGTTCATCGCTACACGGTGTTTATCTATCTACCATCATCATCATCGCCATCGCTCGCTGAGAAGATCGGGACACCCCTTATCATCTTGGTATCAGATTTCCAGGTTTACTCGGTGAGCATCCACAGATCCATCCATTATTTGAGTGTTTTCGTCCTATCCAGAAAAAGCCAAAAAAAATATTAGGGTTTAGTTTTGCCATAACCTAGATTGCATCGTTTTCTAGTCTTAGTTGCTGGTCGTAGTCGTGTTCTTTGATCCGATCTCTTCCGGTAAAGTCGTAGTGTCTAGGTCCCCTTTGTCAATTTCGTTTTTGTTCTTCGTTCTTGAGTCGTTCATCATCGTTTCTGCCAGTTTTTATCAATTTACCGAGTCCACATAGCGTACCCTTGTTGCAAAACTTAGCTACAGCCTTTCTACAGCATCCGTGCCTAGGAACGTACCCATACGAGACTAGTTGCTGTGCTCTGACAGGCTGCTCATTAGGTTTTCGAGGTGCAATTTTTCGGCCGAATTCAGACCGGACAGTCCTGCCATATCACACAAGACAGTCCGGCCCTTGCAGAATTTTTGCTCCAGTATCGTTTCAGTTATTTTACTGTTGAGACATATAGTTGAGAAAAAGTATATAAAAAAAAGCAAAAGAGAAAAGAAATAGAGATACAAGAAGAAAAAGAGCAATATCTTTGTGGTGATTTTTGAGGCCTGGTTCTAAATAGCACTTGTAGTTGAGCAATCTTGTGTGAGAAGTTGTGGCGTTTGCAAGACTATACCGAAGATAAGAAGGTTAAACTTGCTGCTTCCGAATTTGATGGCTATGCATTGCGTTGGTGGGATGCTATTATACAAAACAGACGCGGCGATAATGAGGTTCCTGTGCTCTCATGGCGGGAGATGAAGGAAATTATGAGGCAACGTTTTGTGCCCACTAACTATTTGCGCTCAGTGTTTAACCAGCTCACCAAGTTAACACAAGGTAGCAAGACAGTTGATGAGTACTACATGGAGATGGAGATGCTTATGCAGCATGCACGAGTTCGTGAATCAGTTGAGATGACTCTGCAGCGTTTTCTCAACAATTTGAAGTTGCCTATTAAGAACATTGTGCGCCATCACACATATGCTACTATGACCGAGTTGTTGCATCATGCACGAGAGACCGAAGCACAACTAGCTGAAGAAGCTAGGGAGCGGGCTCAATATTCGTCGACAAGCCGGTTTTCTGCAAGATCTTCGCTACCACCATCAGCGATGCCACCGGCAGCACCGGCGGACAGTCCGGCCTTCCAACACCGGACAGTCCGGCCTCAAGCCTCTACTTCGGCCTCCAAGCCTGCACCAACACCCTCCTCTGGTTCTATAGCACACAAGCCGGCTGCTAGTTCGGGTTCAATCATGTCTACAGCTCGTGCTCGTGATAAAGAGTGCTATACTTGTGGAGGAAGAGGACATTTTAAGAATAAGTGTCCCAACAACAAAGTCATGTTTGTCAATGACCATGGTGAATATGAGAGTGGAGATGAAATTGATCCCTATAGTCCTGAAGACAATGGTGATGCTAGTGAGGAAGAGTTAGATGCTTATCCTACCCATGCGCCTACCATTGTGGTTATTCCACGTGCTCTTAGTGTGCAGCCCAATTCTGAATCACAGCGCTGCAATCTGTTTCAAACAAAAGCACTAGTTGGCCCAAACAAAGCTTGCAAAGTCATCATTGATGGAGGTAGTTGCAGAAATCTTGCAAGCAAGGAGTTATGTGCCAAGCTGAATTTGACATATTTACCTCATCCTAAACCATATTATATACAGTGGCTGAGTGACAATGGTGAGATGAAGGTAAACCATATGGTGCGTGTAAATTTTGAGATAGGACCATACAAGGATTCTATTGATTTTGATGTGGTTCCTATGACTGTTTGCCACTTATTGTTGGGTCGACCATGGTTATATGATCGCCATGTGCAGCACAATGGTCGAGCTAATACATATCATTTGGAGTTCAAGGGCAAGAAAATTAACTTGCAGCCTATGTCCCCACAGCAGATTGTCAATGAATCTCGTCAAAAAATTGAGGTGAACTTGAAGGATGCACATCATGATAAGAGCGAGAGTTTTGTAGCTGTGAGTGATGTAAATGAGCGACAAAAGAATGATATAACGAAAAGTGAGGGAGTGAATAACCTACTGATTTTAGCCACCAAAGAAGATATGAGAGAATTTAGTGAGGATCCTATAGCCATGCCTCTTGTGCTCATGTACAAGGGTGAGGTTTTAGTTTCTAACGATATGACCCCTATTTCTCTTGGTGTGTCTAATGTTTTGCAGGATTTTGGTGATGTATTTCCTGAAGATGTACCAGCGGGATTGCCTCCATTGCGTGGCATTGAGCATCAAATAGACTTGATTCCTGGTGCAACATTACCAAATCGTGCACCCTACAGAACCAACCCCGAAGAAACAAAGGAGATACAGAAACAAGTGCAAGCTTTGCTGGATAAAGGGTACATTCGTGTTTCTCTTAGTCCTTGTGCTGTTCCTGTTATTTTAGTGCCTAAGAAAGATGGTACATGGCGCATGTGTGTAGATTGTAGAGCTATTAATAACATCACTATTCGATATCGGCATCCTATTCCTAGATTGGAAGATATGTTAGATGAATTGAGTGGTGCTGCTATTTTCTCTAAAATTGATTTGCGTAGTGGTTATCATCAAATTAGGATGAAAGAAGGGGATGAATGGAAAACTGCTTTCAAAACAAAATTTGGGTTATATGAATGGTTAGTTATGCCTTTTGGTCTCACTAATGCATCTAGCACATTCATGAGATTAATGAATCATGTTTTGAGAGAGTTCATTGGTCGTTTTGTGGTTGTTTACTTTGATGATATACTTATCTACAGCCACAATGAAACTGAACATTATGATCATATTAGACAAGTTTTGCAAGTGTTACGTGATAACAAACTGTTTGCTAATCTTGAGAAGTGTACTTTTGCAAAAGACAAGGTCATATTTGTGGGATACGTTGTATCTAAACATGGGGTAGAAGTAGATCAATCTAAAATTGAATCTATTCAAAATTGGCCTATTCCCATGAATGTTAGCCAAGTGCGTAGTTTTCATGGCCTAGCTGGATTTTATAGGCATTTTGTGAAAGACTTTAGCACTATTGCTGCACCTTTGAATGAATTAACAAAGAAAGGTGTGCCATTTGTTTGGGGCGCAGCCCAAGATATTGCATTTGATACTTTGAAACGTTTACTTACTTCTGCACCTTTACTTGCTTTGCCTGATTTTTCAAAGCAATTTGAAGTTGAATGTGATGCTAGTGGTATAGGAATTGGTGGCGTTTTAATGCAAGAGGGTCGTCCTATAGCATATTTTTCTGAAAAACTTGCTGGTGCTAGATTGAATTATCCTGTTTATGATAAAGAGTTGTATGCGCTTGTTAGAGTTCTTGAGGTTTGGCAACATTATTTGTGGCCAAAAGAATTTATCATACATTCTGATCATGAAGCATTAAAGTATTTGAAGGCTCAATCAAATTTACATAGACGATTAGCTAAATGGGTTGAGTTCATTGAATCTTTTCTGTACATCATCAAGTATAAGAAAGGAAAGGAGAATGTGGTTGCTGATGCTTTATCTAGGAAAAACATGCTCTTAACACAACTTGATGTTAACATTCCTGGATTAGAGAGTGTTTGTGAACTTTATGCAACTGATCATGATTTTGCTGCACCGTATCGTTTGTGTGCATTGAAAACTGCATGGGAGAACTACCATATACATGATGGATATTTGTTTCGTGCTAACAAACTATGCATTCCAGAATCGTCGTTGCGTTTGTTTTTAGTGCAGGAATCACATGCTGGAGGTTTGATGGGTCACTTTGGGCGTGAGAAGACATTGCTTATGTTAGCTGATCACTTTTATTGGCCCAAGATGAGGCGTGATGTCTACAGGTTTGTGAAGCGCTGCATTACATGCAACACATCTAAATCAAAGTTGAAGCCTCATGGTTTGTATACACCTCTCTCTACACCTACTGTTCCATGGGAAGACATTAGCATGGACTTCGTGCTAGGTTTGCCCAAAACAAAGAGAGGTCATGATTCGATATTTGTGGTAGTTGATAGGTTCTCTAAAATGTCTCATTTTATAGCCTGCCACAAAAGCGACGATGCGTCGCATATTGCTAACTTGTTTTTCAGGGACATCGTAAGATTGCATGGAGTACCTAAGACGATTGTTTCTGACCGTGATGTAAAGTTTATGAGCTACTTTTGGAAGACCTTATGGGGGAAACTTGGAACCAAGTTGCTGTTCAGTACTACATGTCATCCCCAAACTGATGGTCAAACGGAGGTGGTGAATAGAACTTTGTCACAATTGTTGAGGACTATGATCAAGAAGAATCTGCGGGAGTGGGAAGAGTGTTTGCCACATGTTGAGTTCGCTTACAACAGGGCTGTACATTCCACTACTCAGCTTTGTCCTTTTGAGGTGGTGTATGGCTTCAAGCCATTGACTCCACTTGATTTGCTGCCTCTACCTTTACATGAGAGAGTTGATATGGAGGCATCAAAACGTGCTGATTATGTGAAGAAACTCCATGAGAAGACTCGAGAGGCTATTGAGAAGAAAGGCCAGAAAGTTGCTGCTACAAGGAATCAAGCAAGGAAGAAGGTTTTGTTTCAGCCTGGTGACATGGTTTGGGTGCATTTGCGCAAAGACAGGTTTCCCAAGCTGAGGAAATCCAAATTAAACCCTCGTGGTGCTGGTCCTTACAAGGTGTTAGCCAAAATAAATGATAATGCCTACTCGATTGATATACCAATTGCTGAGTTTGGTGGAGTTACCAACAACTTCAACGTTGTTGACTTATCACCATTTGATGGAGAAGACCTTGGAGCGTCGAGGTCGACGCCTTTTGAAGAGGGGGGAGATGATGAGGACATCCCTATACTGGCACCTTCTCCACCAACTACTACACAAGATGTTCCAGCTGTTCAGTCCAATGAGATTAGAATTGGACCCATTACAAGAGCTCGTGCTAAGTTACTAGAACAACAGGTGAACTTGTTTCTTAATGAGCCTGATGTGTTACTTAACGAGAACTTTATACTGCCTAAGTCATTGTCTTATTGTATGATCAGGTACATTGGAGAGGAATGCGTAGCACGGAGCGAGGAGCCACAGCAAGAGGAACACCAGAAGATGATCGCCAATATCTGCGCGAGGGAGGAGCGGGAGGAAGGCGCGATAGAAGAGAAGGAGATCATCAAGAAGGGCAAGTTTCAGTTCCAGAAGACAGGACAGTCCGGCCCTCCAACACAGGACAGTCCTGCCCACACAGGACAGTCCTGCCCTCCAAGACAGGACAGTCCGGCCTCAAGTGCGCCCGAGGGCAGACATCCTCTGTGGTGTAGCGCGCGTCACCCCAGGACAGTCCTGCCCTCCAACACCGGACAGTCCTGCCCTCCAACACAGGATAGTTCGGCCCGTCTCGGATCAGATCCGAACGGATGTATCCTAGTTCGAGTCGAATACGTTTTATCTCGAGTCCTGGCCGCCCCAGCCGCCCATATAAGCCCTGGGACGACCCCATAGTTAGGGTTAGACCATGTTAAAACTATTTTGGAGTTGTTTCTCTTTAGAACCTCTGAAATTACTTGTGATCGAGTTTATCAAGCTACAATTGAGTGTGATCTGTTGTTCCATTGGGAATTAGTGGATTGCAAACTACCGTTCGTGGTCGACGGCTACGTGCGCAAGATCGTGGTGTTGTGAATATCCTACAAGGTTCGAGAGCTGTTGCATTGGCATCAGGGTTCGAGCGGGAGAGTTCATCGCTACATGGTGTTTATCTATCTACCATCATCATCATCGCCATCGCTCGCTGAGAAGATCGGGACACCCCTTATCAGTTCGTCTTACAGATCGACCGCTTCAGAGGCTCTTGGTGTGGGCAGTCAGGGCATCTTGTCAAAGGCACGGGTCCATACTGCGGCCATGAAGAACGGGAGGTCGAAGAGAAACTAGACATCACTCGCCTGCCGGAAAAGGGCTGCCGCTGGCGGAGAAGAAGAACAATGGGGCGCGGGGAAAGAAGGGGGAAGCAATGGCACGGGCACGGGCGCGGGGCTGGCTCGGGCTCCCATTTTGCAACGGGCACCTGGGTAAGCTGTGGGTCCGGCGCGCTAACGTGGACAAGTTGCGGGTTCCACGATGATCTGGATAAGTGGAGGCGTGTCCACTGCGGGGCACCAACAGCGGCCCCACTTGCCAGCACCAACCAACGGTCAACTTAACGGGATTCCTCCCGTCCGAGCTCCTTGTGAGAGTTTCAGACAAGGGCTTGGGCAAAACTGAGAAAAAACTAAGCGGCTGGGGAAAACTGAGCACAACTAAGGACCTGAGGGCACGAAAATAGAAATCCCTAATTATTTAGGTTTGTGCCTACTTATTGTACAAGGCTGGACCATTATAAGCAGTAAACAATCGTAACAAGTGAGTGAATACTCGATATTGTAGAGCAAATCAGAATTATTGCAATAATAGCAAATGAAAATTGAAACTAGATAAAATATTATATTAATAATTTGCAGATACATCAAGAAAAATGGAAAATCGTAGGAATATACATTGTATCATTGATATTCTTCCTAAACCGGTAGTAAAGCCCTCCATAGTTTCTCGAGGAAAAAACTAATGCTTTATCCCGTCCATCTTCATTCAGTTCAAACTCGTTTTGCTCTAGCTTCACGATTAACCTGAAAATCAAGTCAAGGTGAAGACAAGAAATTCCATGTAGTATGTTAGTAGAGGTCAAGGTGAAAAATTTATTTCATAATAAAATGCAAAATATGGATCTCAAACTAATCCTGCATGACAAATACCTGTTTTATCTAGCTACAACATGCACCCTTTTGCACCCTTTTGCCTGTTGGCATCAAATGTCTTCAACCTGATGCTGTCTGACTTACCGTTTTCTCATGTATTGATATTATCTCTGAAATCATAAGATATATTAAAAAAATCCCTATGTACTTGTGTTGCCAGGTTAGCAATTCCATGCTCAGGCTTTCAACTGGATAATAACTATCTACTGTTAACCCCCTTGCTGAGTCTAAATTGACAATGATTCTTGTTTCTTCTTTTAATGTGCATGAGGACATGTACAGTACAAATTTGCAAAATTAATTTAACTTTAGGTTTTACCCTTAACAAAGCTGGATACAAATTTAAAACTAAAACTTTACATATTATTCTAGTCTTCCAATAAAGAGGAAAAATCGAAAGAACGTAGCATACCAAGTTGTTCCTTGTCTGGTTTCAGCCAGATTTCTTCCTTTTGACCTACAACGCACAAAGTTTATAGAAAAGTTAAGCATAGAAATTGAAGGTAGTATAATGCTTTTACATATGAAAATTTACTTCCAAGGAACTTAGGCCAAGCAATAACATGACCAAAAGCATCTCTTTGCTATAATTTCAAGAACTTAGATAGATTGCTTGTACATACCATGCTAGTAGGTTGCTTATGTGGAAAAGATGATACAGTATAGCCTTCATCGATTTTGGTGGATTTTTCGTTATTTGCTTTCTGCAACCAAAGAACATATAAGCTATACATAACAGATAAAATAATCAGATATGGTCTAATGACTAGGTGGGAGTTCTTTTGCACCATTGAAATTATGTGTCAGCGTCCTAAATTGGCATAACACTCTTTGCTATAATTTTCATGACGTGGTTGCTGCAATTGCAAATAAACAAGAACCATTATCAATAATATTACTTGCATGAAACAATACAACCGCACTGATTCAAAACACACATCCACGGTACCATATACCTGCTTAGTAACTTGCTCACGTGTTACACAACCCTGATATTCTTTACCATATATTTCCGGGTGACATTCCTAAAGTTGAGGCCCAGTTCAGTTCAGGTAACAAATTAGGCAGTAAAAAGCCATCGACATACCTTAGTAATAATGTCCTCATGTGGTAAGGATGAATTTTTCATAGCCCTCTATTATTGTAGTACACTTCCTAGGAAGCAATTCGTGCTTACAACAAATAGTGCTATATATCATCTATATGGAATGTAGGATCTTGAATGTTAACTAAGAAAATACTAAATAAAAACTATTGCACCAAAAAAATTGCCGCATGTTTCCATTGGCCCCTACATATACGGATATCAGAATGATTCACATGATGGTGGCAAATTACAACCATATGTATCTTGAAAAAAATATAACAAAACTTACAAATTATCTTGATTGGGCTAGTAGACTCATGAGGTACTCATGGTAATATATTATCGATCTCTGGAGGACCTAACATCTTCATTGAGCTCTACATTTTCTGAATCCTGTTGTGAAAAATTGATCTTTCGGAGTCGTCGAGGTATACTCGATATAATATCTTTCCTACAGGAATGCAAAATTAGTCAACCTTTCTATAGAACTTGTAATTCAGCAAACGAATTAGATTAAACTCAGTTTGTGGTTCTTAAACTGCAGACATACGAAGGCTTCAAATTGACGATGTAATGCATTACTTGTCACATGCCAAACCAATCGATATATTAAACAACTGGGTATACTATCAGCAAACAATCAGACATAGATTTATTCTTATAGATTTTCTATGACAGGTCAACCAAGTACAGTACCAGCGAGAAGAATACAACAAGAAAAGGGTAGATTGACAACAAATGATCTGCACGAGATAGATCCACGGGACCCTGCACCTAGTACCCCACCCATCACAGATCGCACATACCACCGCACCATCCACAGGCCACAGCGACTCCTACCTCTTTGCCGTGGACCGCGATAGCGCTGGCGGCGCTGGCTTCACCGACCCGCCCTAGATTGGCTTAATGTTGGATTTGACGGAGCACGAACATGGGCGTAAGAAAACGGCAGCGGATGCAATCTTTGACGAGGAATTTAAGAAACGGAGTGGCGGCTGGAGATGCAGCAAGGGTTTCACCTTCGTCTAAAAAAAGATCGGGGCGAGAGGAAAATTTGAGCCCTCGTATATATATCGGATTTTTTTCTCGAAACATGAGCGGCAATAAGCGATAAAAATTAGCGTCGGAACAAAAAATAAGCGGGAATATTTCTCTTAAGCGGTAAAACGAACATAATTAGTGCCAAAACGAAAAAGGGGTTTTAATTTGTCATTTCTAAGTGAAAATAATTTCTGAAATAATTCTCAAAAAACACTTTCATAACAGGTGTCCAAATGAGATAATGATTTTTGAGCTTTCAGCTGATTTTTGTGCGCCTGACACGTGCTAAAGCGGGCGATACCTCTCCCTACGAGCGCCTCCCGCACGCGTGCAATTGCCCACGCGCGCGTCTCATCATAGCGACATGTAGCCTGACAGGCGTGCTATCTGTGCACCTTCCTCCCTCTCTATCATTCGTGAGGATGCGTGGTACCTTGCATGACGGTGTGTCGACATATCGACATTCTATTTACAACCGGCTACTATTTTCTGTCAAATGTGTATTTTACATGTCAACAATATTGATTTTATCCCCCGCCCCTCTCCCTGCCTCAAAAAACGACGCTACATGTATGAAGAAAAAGTCAGATTAATGAACAAGCAGCGTAGGTCTAAAATTTTCAATCACAGACGCACTTCGAATCTTTCTTGCGCAATAATTTTTGTCGAGCGTGTATTACAATCGGCTATTTATTTCCTTCATCAAGATTGTATTTTGCTTGATGCATATGATGAGGTGATTTTCAACCCAACAAAAAAATATTCCAAGTCTCAATTAATGACGCATTCCAAAACGTCTCATGATTCGTCTCTAAGTGCCCACAAATTACCAATTTTATTTATTTAGCAAGCTTATAAATAATATATTTGAGACACTAGGTTGAACGTCTAATAAAGCGTCCTAATGTTGAGCCGCTCATCTGTCCTACAGACGAAAATAAAAGTGTCTCATATATGACGTCTCTACGTGATGATTTTCTTGTAGTGCCAAGGCCTCAACAGAAACCTCAAGGCGCCCAGGTAAAAGCCTTACCTTATCAGCATGGGTCAGAGTCTGCTCAGAATCAGGGGCAAATGATGCTGCCTGAAGTGGGACAGGGGGATTTTGCTGCGTTCCAACATATGTGGGGAAACCCTAATTTTCAGCAATTTGGATGGCAACCTCCCTTACCCATGCAATTTATGCCACAGATGGTTCAGGGGAATCAGATACAGTTTCAACCAGGGGCTTTTCCTGTCCTGCAATTCCCACTGTAGAGTATGCAGCAAGGGGGGAATGCTTCTGCTGGTGTGAAACGTGCCTCTATGGGAAATCAGTCACATGATGGTAGCCAGAGTGGTTCTACTCCTGTGATTCAAGAGAAGATTGTGGAGAAACCTGTGGAGCAACAGCAAAACATGAAGACTCCCAGCTCAAATGGGCTGGTCTTTGATCTGAAGTACAAGGATGTTATTTGCTATAACGGTGGTGAGCCATGTCATTATGTAGGGATGTGCCCCAGGACTAAAAAGTGCTTTATTTGTGGCAGTCAGATGCACCATATGGATAAGTGCCCAGATTGGTATAGGACTATGCCAATGACACAATTCTATGAAAGTGCAAGCTCAGGATTGGGGTTCTTCCATGTTGAGGTGGACAAGCCAGCTGTTGTAGCATGGTTGAACATGGACAATGTGGGGATTGCTATTGTTGATGGAGTTATCTCTATGGATGAGTTAAAGCAAAACTTCAGTGATATTTGGAAAACCAACTGGCCTTGGCAGATGAGAAAGCTAGAGGAAAACAAATTTCTGGTCAGATTCCCTCCTATCAAGAAAATCAAGGATTTAGTGGGTTTTCCATCCATAAATCTGAAGAAGAAGGGAGTGTCAGTGTCTTTTATGGATTGGAATGGGGATATTCTAGCCTACTCTGAGATGCAGGAAACTTGGGTCAAGGTGGAAGGTATTCCACCTAAATTCCTATCCTGGAGAGTTATGATGAGAGTCTCTACCTCTTTGGGTATACCCATTGATGTTGACTGGCATGAGATATTTAGAAGCTTTTACAGGGTGCTCAAGGTTAAAGTTGCTGTCAGAGATGTGACCAAAATTCCTACTAGCAGATTGATGGAATTTGGAGGGAAAAACTTTATGCTCTCCTTGTCAGTTTGCCATGATCCCGTGGGAGATGAGGTTGATGAAGATGGTGACGATCCAGCTGATGAGCAAGATGGTGATAAGGGAAATGAAAATGCTGAAAAAGAAGAGGGACCAAATGATGGTGGGAACAAACCTATGGAAACTGAGCAGAGTGACAAAACTCCTAGGTCTGCTGCTCACAGTGGGGATCTGGTCAGAAAAAAACAATGTTTACTCCTGTGGGTGCATCCTCTGCTGGTCCAAGTCACTTTAGTGACGAGGATAGAGTGAGAAGCAAGATCTTGGGTACTCCAGCTGTCAAGTACAAGTCCAATAGGGGGAAAGAGAAGAGAGTTCCTGAGGAGAATATTAGCACCCAGTTATTATCTCAGTTTGACAGTGAGGCTGATGATGAAGATGATGAATGGAAGCTGTAGCTGAGGAGATATCTGAAGTGATGAGAGAACAAGATGCAGAGGTGGAGACTGCCAAAGGTAAAGGGAAAAACAAGTGGGGTCATGTCCTGGCTACCAGAATGAGCAGCAGGATTGTTCATGATGGTAAGTCCATGATTGAGTAAGCTAAAGAACTCAATAAGTGTAATAACTTGGAGAAACCAGCAGGTATGCCTAGCGGTTGTCATAATTCCTTTGCTGTTCTAAATAATGTGGATCGCTTGCACAAAGCCCATGATGCTGGTCTTTCTTTGGGAAAAGACATGGTTAGTGTTGAAGCTAATGTTGGCTATTAAGCAGATAGAGATTAGTAGGGTAGTCGATTTTAGAGAAAACAACCCTGATATGTTCTTACCAGCTGATCTTGACATTAGTCATGAAGGTTTAGAATCTGTTGCTGCTCAATCTTCTAGTAGTGAGGATTCTGATTCTTCTCAGTTTGTTGAAGATGATGAGGAGTTATCTCCTTGGGTAGAGGTTTTCTCCCAAAAAAAGTAGTAGGAGGAGTGTCGTGGGAATTTAGAGACAGTAGCCATGGGGTGGCTTATCGGAGGGGCTCGACGTTGGTGACGATGGGTCCGGCTCGGGATTGTGCCAACAGAGACACCACGGTTTACCCAGGTTCAGGGCCCTCCCGGTTGGAGGTAAACCCCTACTTCCTGCCTGCTTCGTATTGATCGAGTAATAGCAATTACAGTGCTCCTCGAGCTGTTCGGCTAGAGGAGGAAGAAGAAGATCGGATCTCCCCTACGCTAAGGGTCCAGGCCCCCTTATATAGACAGGGGCCTGGTTACAGGTTTAGATGGCGATTCGACTGGCTGCCGGCTTCCCGGCGGCGGTGTCTTTTGCGTGAGCCCCTGACCCTGCTCTGGCAAAGGCACTTTATAAAGTGCCTTTCCCCTGGACCGGCATCTGGGGGGCATATCCCCTCTCCTCTGCCTCGGATCCCGTCGTGGGGAAGGGTCTTCGATCTCTCATTGGTTGGACGTGGTCGTGGCGCTCGTCACACCTGTCCTGCGCCCCTGCCGACCTTGTCGGGGCCGTTCCGCTTTTGGCTAGACAGCCGTTGGGGAGTTTTGTCTCCATCGCCCGGCTCCAGTTCTCCTCGGTGGAGTCGTCAGCCGGCTGCTGGCGCAGCCGGCCCTTTGGGCAGAGCCGGTCTTCGTGTACTGAAGCCGTGGGGACTCCTGGGACGCCAGCCGGCATATTGCCCGGCCCGTGATGCGCCCCCTAAGTCATCCCCACGACACTAGCCCCCGAAACTGGCGAAGTCTCATGGGCTAGCATGGGGCTTCGGCAGGTTCTTCTTTTAGCCGAAGTCTTGCTCGTCCTCGTCGAAGTCCCAGGATTTTTAGTCCAGCCTGGTCGCTCTAGTTGTCGAGGCTGGGCCTCGCGGAGTTTCTCCGGCCGTCTCGGGATGAACCGGCTCCGGTGGTGGCCCGGCTGGCGACCGCAAGCCGGTGAGCCACGAGCTGGCTTGCCTCCTCCTGGGAACCTGCGCGGCTTCGAATCTCGTTCTCACGCGGCGGCCGGCGCAGCGCGCCAGTGTCCAGTCTAATCGTTTTGACCCTTTGGCCGCCATAATGATTTCGGCGGACGTCACATAACGAGGCGGGGCAGGCGTCAGCGGCGCGTCCCATCGAAACGCCGCGCGTGCGATTAAATCGCATTAAACCGGCTCGGCTTTTCGTGCCCCGCCAGCCCTTAAATCCTGGAGCTCTCGAGGGTTTTCTTCACTCCTGAGCGTCTCCACTCCTTCTCCCCCGACAAACTGTCGCCTCCGCTTCTCCCGCCGCGACCTTGATGTCGTCACTCAGGACGTCCAGCGCGGCCGGGGCCGGAGCCGGCGAGGGGCCGGGTGAGCACGAACGCGGTCGTCCACTTGGAGGCCCGGCGGCGACGCCGCCGTTGCCTCGGAAGCGCGGTCGCCCGCAGGGCAGCCGGAACAAGAAAACCCTGGCCGCGCTCGTGGCAGCAGCTGGCACTGCGGCTGCCACCCGGCCTCTCGGGACCGGCCGCTCCTCCAACCTTGCCGCGGCCCCTGGCGGGATCGTGGCTACGGCCGCCGGCGGCGCCGTGGTTCCCGCGGCCGCGACCTCTGTCGCCGGCCTCACCGGGACGCCCCTGCAGGCGGCAGCGGCCCTCGTCGGCGCCGCGATGGCGTTCGGGGCCGCTCCTCCGGGCCTCGCCGGCCTGGACGTCGGCGGCTCCTCCAGCACGGCCGCTGGGAAAGTGTGGAAGGCGCCGCCGCGGCCGCCCACCAGGCAGCGGCTTTCCTATGTTCCGGTGCATGGGTTCGCCACCGCCGTGGCGCCCCTGCCGGCCGGGAGCAATGAGCATCTACCGCTCCCTGCCAGCTTCATCGGCACCATGGGGAAGAATCCCCCGACGAGCTTCATGATCGAGGACGGCAGCGGCGGGCAGCCGCTGTACGACGTCGAGGTCCTCCATGACGGGGAGGGGAAGAGCTACCTCACCGGGGGGTGGGGGCGGTTCTTCCATGACTACGGCCTGGAGCGGGGGTGGTCTCTCATCCTGACCCACCGCGCCGGGTCACACATCCTCTGCGTCCGCGTCATCGACGGCTCCGGCTGCGCCCGCGCCTACTCCCCCTGGCCATGATCGGCGAGCTGCCCCGAAGCTTCCCTCTCGGCGACGCCGTCGTCAACAGGAGTCTAGGGGTTAGGTGGGGGAGTCCTTTTGCTACTCCGGCCCTTAGCGTGGCCCTTATTATGTAACCACCAGCCGTATGGCTAAGAACCTCCTTAATTTCGTGCAAATCTTTACCTGCTTTTCATCGCTTGCTGTGTGAATGTCTCCCTTCACTGTGTGCCTTTGCCATCGAGCAAGCGTCTCCCGCTCGACGCCGTTGTGATGCGATGGTTCTTCTCTTAGCAAAACCGCTGTCACGCGAATCTGTAGGTAGGGACCGCGATGGTCGTTGGCCCGCACAGATGCTCCGGGCGGGCTCTTTCGGCTTCAACGCGGAGGGAACGGTGCCTCCGCTTGCCGGCTCCGGGGGGGACGGACCAGTCCCAGCTCAGCGGGGTTGAGGCGGAGACTGAGTCTTGTACCGGCTCGGGCGAGGTCGAAGCTGGCACGTTTCCTTTCCCGAGCCTTCGCGCGTCCCAAGCCACGGTTGGAGTAAATCTCCCAGTTTCCGGCTCTAGCCGTTGCTTTGCGAGTGTTAAGTTTCGATTTCGTTGCTCGTTTGCTGATCGTGTCACAGCGCCAGCTGAACGAACAGCCGGCGAGGTACTGGAGCCGGCCTGCTTCTGAGGGCCAATTCCCTTTCCCCCTAGCCCCCGAGTTTTGGGGTAGCTGGACTATCAGCTAGCTCGAAACTAACTCTTCGCGGACGGTGCCGATGCCAAGCGAGGTAGCTCTAGCCTCGAACCTCTTGGGCGTGGCTTCTCAGCCCAAACATCAAAAACAGTGACTATCAGCTACTCGCTGGCTTTGCCTTCGTCCGGTTCCCTCAACCTTTTCCTTAATCTCCCCACCCTTCGGCCCTTCTACCCCCAACCGGCAGCCTGGTGCCGGTTGGTCTCCCTTGGGCCGGCAGCCGAATGCCGGCCTAGGGTGGGAGCGTGCCGCGGAGTGAGAAGTAGTACTTCGGTCTGTCGGGCCCCCGACTCGTGCTAGCCAACGCTTAGTTAACAGACACTGCCCTTAACGCCTGGTTGAGAGGTTTTTCTATCGTTTATGGTTCCACTCTGCGGCTTTCCTTCGTATGTGGCTTGCCGGCTCCTATCCGTCCGGCTGCGCGGAGCCGGAAGGCGGAGATTGGGCTCGAGACCTTCTTCATACGTAGTACTCATCCGGCTGGCGAGAGATCGATTTTTTCGGAGCTGCCGGCTGTGGCTCGATGCCTGGAGCCGGCTGCCGGTCAAGTGAATAACGCAGGAAGCAAAACATACACGAAGTGTTTTTCTCGGAGCCGGCCGTAACTAACCGTTCCGTTTTCCTTTATTCATTGACACGCTTTTCGGGGTACAAGCTTTTGCCTTAGCAGAAGAAAGGTCTTAGGAGACTGACATTCCAGGGACGCTCGGTCTCCTTATCAGAGTTATCTGCCTTGTTCTTTCTGGGCTCTTGTGCGTCGATGAGGTAATATGCCCCATTGCCCAGCACCCGGCTGACAATGAACGGTCCCTCCCAGGGAGAAGACAGCTTGTGCAAGCCTTTAGTGCTTTGGACCAGCCGGAGTACGAGATCACCCTCGCGAAACGCGAGCGGGCGAATTTTCCGGCTGTGGTATCATCGCAGCAGCTGCTGGTAGAGTGCTGATCTAGCCAGAGCCTGCTCTCGAGCCTCCTCGAGGAGGTCGACGCCATCTTCGCGAGCTTCTTTTGCTTGCTTCTCCGTGTACTGGACAACTCTGGGCGCGTCGAACTCAATGTCCGTGGGCAACACTGCTTCTACTCCATAGACTAGGAAGAAAGGTGTGAAGCCAACAGAGCGGTTTGGAGTGGTGCGTAGGCTCCAGAGCACTGAGGGTAGCTCTTCGACCCAACAGCCGGCTGAGCGCTCGAGAGGCTCGACCAGTCTTGGTTTGATGCCGGCCAGGATCAGCCCATTTGCCTTCTCCACTTGTCCATTTGACTGAGGGTGCGCTACTGACGCTAAGTCCAGCCGGATGCCCTTCTGACCACAGTAATCAGCAAAGACTCCCTTCACAAAGTTCGTCCCATTGTCGGTGATGATGCTATGGGGAACTCCATATCTCGTGATAATCTCGTTGAAGAACTTGATTGTGGACGAACCGTCGAGTTTCTTGATTGGCTTGGCCTCGATCCACTTGGTGAACTTGTCTACAGCAACCAGCAGATGCGTCAAGCCCCCGGGTGCGGTCTTGAATGGCCCCACCATGTCCAAGCCCCAGACCGCGAACGGCCAGGTGAGCGGGATGGTCTTGAGGGCTGCCACTGGAGTGTTTCTGTGCTTGGAGAAGCGCTGGCAGCCGTTGCACTGCTTCACCAGCTCCTCCGCATTCTGCTTGGCCGTTGGCCAATAGAAGCCATGGCGGAAGGCTTTGGCCACCAAGGCTCTGGAAGATGCGTGATGTCCGCACTCCCCTTGGTGTATTTCTCTTAGCAGCTCTGTCCCTTCTTCCGGCTCGATGCACTTCTGGTAGATGCCCGACACGCTGCGCTTGTACAGCTCGCTGTTGATGATGGTGTACGCCCCAGCTCGACGCTGAATTCGCCTAGCTTCCGCTTCGTCTTGCGGCAGGTCCCCGGTGATGAGGTAGTTGGAAAATGGTTCCGCCCAGGAAGGTATCTCCCGTATATGGAAGACACTGGCGACCAGAGGGTCAGCAGCCCCCGGGTCCGTCGTTGAGCCGGCTTCGCC
The DNA here is from genome assembly GCA_007115705.1 of Dactylis glomerata. Lineage (NCBI taxonomy): Eukaryota > Viridiplantae > Streptophyta > Magnoliopsida > Poales > Poaceae > Dactylis > Dactylis glomerata. The sequence continues at coordinate 2,495,592 of QXEO01000066.1, forward strand.
CGATTGGCCGGCTGGCAGAGCAGGCGTGGAGCCGGCAGTCCCCTCGTCCTTCGCCGAGCCGGCTGTGCTGGGTTGGCCGGCTGCCTCCTTCAGATCCGAGACGGCAGCCCCCTGGTCCGGTGGCGGTACTTGAGCCGGGGCTGGGTCTCCAGGCACATAGATAGATATGGACTCCGGCGAAGGCTTGATAGACGCCTTGTGAATGATCTCCAGGGACACCCCGGCTAGGATATCCTGCTTGGTGGAGCCGATCTTGGACAGCCGGTCTGCTTCCTCGTTATTTGCTCTGGGGACATGGTGGAACTCGCAGCCTTCGAAGAATCCGCTGAGCTGCTGCACGTAGAAGCGATAGGAGGCCATGTTGGCGTCCTTTGCGTCCCAATCCCCGGAGACCTGGTGCGTTACCAGGTCAAAGTCTCCGAAGCAAAGAATCCTCCTGATTCCAATCTGCTTGGCCATCTTGAGCCCGTGCACCAGGGCTTCGTACTCGGCGACGTTGTTCGACGCACGAAAGTGCATCTGCAGCACGTACTGCAGCTTGTCTCCCTTGGGTGAGGTGAGGACGACGCCGGCTCCCAAGCCCCCGAGCAGCTTGGAGCCATCAAAGTGCATGCGCCAGTGGGTGGAGTCCGGAGCCGGCGGCAAGTACTGGTGCTCTCCCCAGTCAGCGAAGAAATCCGCAATGATCTGCGACTTGATAGTCGTTCTGGGCTTGTACTGAATGGTATGAGCTGCAAGCTCGATCGCCCATTTGGCCACTCTTCCCGACGCATCCTTGCACCCGATGATCTCTGAGAGCGGTGTGGTGCTCACCACCGTGATCGGGTGCTCCTCGAAGTAATGCTTCAGCTTCTTGGCCGCCATGTACACGCCATACGCGACCTTCTGGTAGTGCGGGTAGTTCTGCTTGGAGAGAGTGAGCACCTCACTCAAGTAGTACACCGGGCGCTGAACCGGCAGCTCTTTGCCTTCCTCGGTGCGCTCCACCACGATCACTACGCTGATGACGCATGGGGTTGATGCGATGTAGAGCAGCATTGGCTCCCGAGGAGCCGGCGCTGCCAGGATTGGCGCGGTGGACAAGGCCCGCTTGAGGTCGTTGAAGGCGTCGTCGGCGCGCTGGGACCAAGCGAAGTGGTCCGTCTTCTTCATCAGCTGGTACAGCGGCATGGCCTTCTCCCCGAGCCGGCTGACGAACCGGCCAAGCGAGGCCAAACATCCAGCGAACTTCTGCACATCTCTGAGCTGGGTGGGCTTCTCTAGGGCCTCGATGGCTTTTATCTTCGAGGGGTTAGCCTCGATCCCTCGCTGGGAGACGATGTAACCTAGGAGCTACCCAGCCGGCACACCAAAGGTGCACTTCTCAGGGTTGAGTTTCATGCGATAGCGTCGCAAGTTGGTGAAAGTCTCCTTGAGATCGTCCAGGAGCGTGCTGCTCTGCTTGGTCTTCACCACCACGTCGTCCACATAAGCGTGCACGTTCCTCCCAATCTGCTCCTGCAGACATCGCTGCATAGTTCGCTGGTAAGTGGCTCCAGCGTTCTTCAGGCCGAACGGCATGGTAACGTAGCAGTAGGCTCCGTACGGGGTGATGAAGGAGGTCTTGATCTGATCCGGCTGGAAGAGCGGGATCTGATGGTAGCCTGAATAGGCATCCAGGAATGACAACAGGTCGCAGCCGGCTGTGGAGTCGATCACCTGGTCAATTCGTGGCAGCGCAAAAGGATCCTTGGGGCAGGCCTTGTTGAGGCTGGTGTAGTCGATACACATTCGCCAAGTGTTATTCTTCTTCAGAACCAAAACTGGGTTCACGAGCCAGTCAGGGTAAAACACTTCCATGATGAAGCCGGCTGCAAGGAGCCGGGCAATTTCCTCACCAATAGCTTTCCTCTTTTCTTCTGCAAACCGCCGCAACGGCTGCTTGACCGGCTTGGCGTCTGGCCGGACGTTAAGTGCGTGCTCAGCCAGCTCCCTCGGCACACCAGGCATGTCCTTTGGAGACCATGCGAAGATGTCCCGATTCTCACAGAGGAAGCTGGTGAGCTCGCTTTCCTATTTGGCAGACAAGCCGGTGCCGATGATGACGTACTTGGAGGGGTCGCTCTCGTCCAGCAGGATCTTCTTGGTGTCGTCAGCCGGCTTGAATTGCTCCACAGGCGACTGGCGAACCTGTACGTCTTGCTGGGTCAGCTCCACACGATGCAGAAGCTGCCTCTTCTCCTCGGCGACAACCATCGCCTCTGCCAGCTGCGAGCTCTCCTTTGCGCAGGCCAGGGACTTCTTGAAGTTTCCCGAGACTGTGATCACACCTCTGGGCCCTGGGAGCTTCATCTTCAGATAAGCGTAGTGTGGAACCGCCATGAACTTGGCCAGGGCTGGGCGACCTAGTAGCGTGTGGTAGGGACTGCTGATGTCCACCACCTCGAACCAGATGGGCTCGCGGCGGCTATTCCCCTTCTTCCCAAAGAGAACCTCCAGCTGCACCTTGCCCAAAGGGGTGCAAGAATGCCCAGGCACGATGCCATGGAAGGTGAGCTGGCTAGGTTTCAGCTGAGCAAGCGGGATGCCCAACTTCTCCAGAGAGCTTCGGTAAAGAAGGTTGATACTACTACCACCGTCGATGAGCACGCGGGAGAAACGGCACATGTGCGTATCGGAACCCACGACAGGATCCACGACCAGAGCGTACTCCCCAGGACTGGGCATCAACCTCGAGTGGTCCTCGCGCCCCCAGGTAATGGCTGCCTCGGACCAGTGCATGAACTGGGGCTCTGCAGGCATTACGACGTTCACCTCTGCTTCATGCCAAAGGTCACTCCTTTTGTCTTTGCCGGGGGTAGTGAAGATGTGATACTGCTCCACATCTGTCGGGAAGTCATCATCTTGATCCGGCTCGCCTCCAGCCGGGTCGCGCTGTTGGTCCTCCTGACCTCCGGCCGGTTGAGCCTGCGACGTATCAGGGATCTGCCGAGCACGCTGCTCCAGCTCTCTCATGAAACGGCACTGACGCGTGGAGTGGGTCGCTTCCCTGCCCGGGGAGGTGTGGAATTTGCACGGCTGATCAAGTGCAGCATCGAGGGTGTACTTGCCCTCTTTGCGCTTATGACCGCTGCCTGCAGCCCCCGGGCCTCCTTGGTTTGAAGCCGCTCGCTTTGAGCTAGCAGGTCCCCTAGAGGACGTCTTGACGTGGTCGAGCCACAGGTGGATGTGCAGCGCCGGTGGGCGAGCCTGGGACTCCGACCCTGGCGCTGACTCCGCGATCAAGCATGGTCTGCTTGCTCCGCCGCCCTGCTGGGGGCGACGGCCTTGGGCGTTGCCACTCGGAGCACGGCCGCCCTGTCCACGCCCTCCGCGGCCTCAGCTTGCCGACGGCGACCGCTGGATCTGGCCGGGGACGATGGTGGCGAAGCTGAGGTACGAGTTACGAGCGGGCTCGGTCGGCGCGTCTCCATGCGCGTCGTAGAACTCGCCGAGCGTGGTGCTCGCGCGGCGCCGGTTGGTCTCGTCCTCAGTCACCTTGCCAAGGAGAACGAGGCGCGTCCGCTCCAGGGCCTCGGCGACCCGGGCAGGATCGATGACGCGGTCGAGGGGAGCGCGCAGGTCCACCACGGAGACGTCCAGGGCGTCCCACTCTGGGAGTGGAGCGTCTTGCTCCTGAGGAGGTGGGCGCTCGAGCGACGGGCGCTCGGGGCGCGGTAGGTCGCCGCCCCCATCCTTTCCCAGGGTCATCACCTCGACCACGGCGCCAAGGTTGCTGCTTTCACCGCAGCTCGAGCCTCCATCGCAGAGGGAGTCGAAGACGTCGGTGATCTCCTCCGGGAAGGGCTTGGCGACGTAGAAACGGTGGCTGCCGACGTCGAGGAAGGAGCCGCTGTTGCCGAAGCCGTTCTTGAAGTGGGCCAAGTTGTCGTCGACGCAGTCGAAGGTGCCGAACCTCCAGACAAGGCCGGAGGCGACCTTCTCGCCGGAGGGTCCCGGCCGAAACTTGACTCCGCTCGCCACCGCGCTTTGCCCCACGGTGGGCGCCAACTGTCATGGGAATTTAGAGACAGTAGCCATGGGGTGGCTTATCGGAGGGGCTCGACGTTGGTGACGATGGGTCCGGCTCGGGATTGTGCCAACAGAGACACCACGGTTTACCCAGGTTCAGGGCCCTCCCGGTTGGAGGTAAACCCCTACTTCCTGCCTGCTTCGTATTGATCGAGTAATAGCAATTACAGTGCTCCTCGAGCTGTTCGGCTAGAGGAGGAAGAAGAAGATCGGATCTCCCCTACGCTAAGGGTCCAGGCCCCCTTATATAGACGGGGGCCTGGTTACAGGTTTAGATGGCGATTCGACCGGCTGCCGGCTTCCCGGCGGCGGTGTCTTTTGCGTGAGCCCCTAACCCTGCTCTGGCAAAGGCACTTTATAAAGTGCCTTTCCCCTGGACCGGCATCTGGGGGACATATCCCCTCTCCTCTGCCTCGGATCCTGTCGTGGGGAAGGGTCTTCGATCTCTCATTGGTTGGACGTGGTCGTGGCGCTCGTCACTCCTGTCCTGCGCCCCTGCCGACCTTGTCGGGGCCGTTCCGCTTTTGGCTAGACAGCCATTGGGGAGTTTTGTCTCCATCGCCCGGCTCCAGTTCTCCTCGGTGGAGTCGTCAGCCGGCTGCTGGCGCAGCCGGCCCTTCGGGCAGAGCCGGTCTTCTTGTACTGAAGCCGTGGGGACTCCTGGGACGCCAGCCGGCATATTGCCCGGCCCGTGGTGCGCCCCCTAAGTCATCCCCACGACAAGGAGGAAGCTGGTGTTTAGATCCAATGGTAGTAGGCCTTATATGGAATATAAGAGGTCTTAATAGACCTGATAAACTCCCTAGGGTGCATGAACTCATTAGAGAATCATGTCCTGACCTTATTAGTTTCTCTGAATCAAAAATAGCTGATTTCTCTATAACTCAGCTTCAGTCAATAGACTGTAACAATGTCTTTAATTGGAACTAGTTGCCTGCAGTGGGTACTTCTAGAGGTATCCTTGTGGGAGTGAGAGATAGTAGTTTTGAAATTATCTCTTGGGAGATTTTTAAGTATTGTGTGGCTGTCATTGTTAAGGACAAAAAGAGCCATAGCATTTGGAGATTTGTTTCTATTTATGGTTCATCTTATGAGGAATTTAAGCTTGAATTCATTAATGAGCTTCACAATGTGATGGCTGGATGGGATGGTCCAACTCTTATTGGGGGGATTTTAATCTCATTAGGGATGGAAAGGAGAAAAGCTCTGGTAACATTAACCAGCACTGGTCCAATTTGTTTAATGATTGGGTTAATAGGTTTGACCTAATTGAAATTAAGAATGCTGGTAGAATGTTTACTTGGGCAAACAACCAAGAAAATCTTGTTATGGCTGCTAGTGATAAAGTGTTTATTACCACTTGCTGGGAGCAGATGTTTCCATCTATGTCAGTTAGAGCTATGCCTAGAGTGGGAAGTGACCACACCCCTCTAGTTATTGATTATGGAGCTTTTTCTGCTCCTTTGGTTAAGCAATTTAGGTTTAAAAAATGGTGGTTAAATGTTGAGGGCTTCCAACAACTGGTTGTTAAAACTTGGAACTCTCCCTGTCACTGTCAAAAATCTATCGATGTGTGGCACTATAAAATTAGATTACTAAGGAAAACTATTAAAGGTTGGGCTATTAATATTGAGACTGAACAAAATAAGAGGAAAAACAGCTCATTGCTGAATATGATGACTTAGATATCCTGTCTGAAACTCAACCTCTGTCTCCTAGTGCAAAGGAACAAATGAAAAATATTGCAGGTGAGTTGCAGGGGATATGGAGGAATGAATAAATTAAATCCAGACACAGATCTAGGGAGAAGGAAATATTAGAAGGTGATCAGAATACTTTTTATTTCCATGCCATGGCTAACAAGAGGAGAAGGAAGAAACATATTGTTTCTCTTGAAGGGCCTGATGGGGAAGTCAATGACACCAAAGGTATAATTGATATTGCTGTTCATTATTATAAGAATTTGTTTGGGGCTGAGTCTCTGATGGATATTAGTCTGTCAGATGATTTCTGGAATCCCAGTGAAATGGTTACTAATGCTCACAATAGTGAATTAGATAAAGAGTTTTCGGAAAAATAAATTAAAGAGGCGGTCTTTGGTTCTTATGCTGAAGGTGTGCCAGGGCCAGGTGGCTTTTCGTTTCTTTTCTATCAAAAGTTCTTGGAGTTGATTAAACCTGAGTTACTTAGGATGTTCTCTGATTGGCATAAAGGAGAGTTGGATTTATTTAGGCTTAATTTCTCTTTATTGACTTTGATTCCTAAGGAACTTGATGCTAAAACTATTCAAAAGTATAGGCCTATTGCCCTCACTAATTGTAGTTTTAAAATCTTTTCTAAATGTGTGACAAATAGGCTAGGTATTATTGGTGAGGAGCTGATTGCTCCTAACCAAACTGCTTTCATCAGAGGCAAGTTTATTTTAGAATCTATTATTTCAGCACATGAAATTATTCATGATGCTGTTAAAAAAAAGAGAGTCAGGGTTGGTTTTCAAGCTCGACTATGAGAAAGCGTATGATAGGGTTGATAGGAGCTTTTTGCTCAAAATGCTGAAGCAGAGAGGTTTTAGCCCTAAGTGCATGTATCTCATTCAGTCCTTGTTGAATAAAGGCTCTGTAGGAGTGAGAATTAATGATGTTAATAGTTATTTCTTTGAAACCAGTAGGGGAGTCAGACAGGGAGATCCTATGTCCCCTATTTTATTTAATTTTGTAGCTGATGTGTTTACCCGCATGCTTATTAAAGCTGCAAGTAATAATCTCATCTCTGGTCTTTTTAGATCCTTCTGTCCCTCTTGGATAATTATTATGCAATATGGTGATGACACCTTGCTTTTCTTGGAAAGTGAGATGGAAAATGTTCAAAACCTGAAATAGCTGTTATCCTATTTTGAACAATTATCTGGAATGAGAATTAACTTCCATAAGTGTGATTTGGTTCCCATTAATGTGGGGAGTGAGGAAGCTCGATTATTTTCCCAGACCCTTAGTTGTCGACTTGGTCAGCTCCCAATGAATTATCTTGGAGCTCCTCTGCATTATAAGAAGCTTAGGAAGGAAGACCTTCAACCTGTGATAGATAAAGTTATTAAAAAAGGTGGAGGGTGGAGAGGAAAATTACTCTCTTATAAAGCTAAAATCATTCTGATTAAAGCATGTTTAGCCAGTATTCTAAATTATCTGATGAGTGTTATTAAATTTCCCAAATGGGCCATTACTTTGATTAACTCACAAATGGCACATGTGCTTTGGGATGATTATGAGGGTCATAGGAAGTATCATTTAGCTGATTAGGGAATGGTCTCTCAAAAGATTGAATTTGGAGGCTTAGGAATCCCTAACTTAGCTGATATGAACTTATGTCTACTGGCCTCTTGGATTAAGAGGTACCACTTAGATAATGATAAAATGTGGAAACAGATTATTGACCATAAATATAAAATTGATTCCCCTAATGTGTTTGCTTGCCCTGAGACTGGCATATCACCTTTCTGGAAAGGGGTTATGTGGGCAGCTAAAGCAGCTAAGATGGGATATCAATGGAAAGTTGGCAATGGTAGAAAAGTGAAATTTTGGTAAGATCACTGGTTTGGGCATTGCCGTCTGTCTATCTTGTTCTGGGATTTGTATGTTCTAATTAATGAGCATAAAAAATCTATTGTAGAATTGTGGGATGGTGTTAACCTGAAATGTACCTTTAGGAGGTCTGTAGACCAAAACCTTATGCAAAGATGGTATGATTTGAGAAGTATAGCTGAATCCATACACCTTAGTGTTGAGGAGGATGCAGTTATTTGGAAGTTTGATTCCAAAGGGGTTTATTCTGTTAGTTCCTTATATGCTATTGTGAACTTTAGGGGGTTATGCCTTTTCATATCCCGGCAGTATGGAGAATTAAAGTCCAACCTAGAGTTCATGTTTTCCATTGGTTGCTTGCTAATAACAAGCTGCTGTCTAGAGATAATTTGGCTAAGAGACAGCATGTCCCTGATCCTAGATGCATGTTTTGCTGTGAGGCTGAATCTGTTACACACTTGTTCTTTGAGTGTGCTATTGCTAAAGAAATGTGGTGTCAACTATCTATGTTAACTGGGATCAAGTTGCAGGTTAATCTATTTTTCAGTATCTAGCTTGTGGATCTGTGAAAAGACAAATCAAGTTCCTAACATTGTCCATGCTGCCGCGTTGTGGTCCTTATGGAAGCTTAGGAATGATTTGTGCTTTAACGGATCTAGCTGGTCTTGTATGCAGGTTTTATACTTGAGAGTGGCTCACACCTTGGGTCGTTGGAAAGTGTTGTGCCCGGAAGGAAAAGAGAAACGAGCTCGAAGGAGTTTGTGTTGCTCTGATGGCGCTGGTGCGTCGAGCTCCCCCTCTGACCTGGCCGGAACCTAGATGAGAGAGGATGGGGGTGTGGTGCATCAGCTGGTGGTGTCCAAACTTGATGCTACCTGACCGTGAGAGTACAGCAAATCCCAGGATGACTAGGTGCAAACGACAGAATTGTTGGCAAGGAACTTGAAGAAAAGTGGGGGAAGCCTGGAGAGGGATGGCGAGTTCCTGCGCGTTGTCTGAAGTTTGGAGCTTCTATAGGAGTGATCACTGTGGCATGTGGTTCCCTTTTAGATGGTAGGTTTATGTTTTGCGAAAAAGACTCTCTGGGTTTGTAATAAGTTCCCTTTAGGCCTTGTTTGGTAGAAGTGTATCATAGAGTATTTAGGAGTATTTTCACAAGAGTATTGGGTGAAAACACCCATATCACCCAAAACACCTGGTTACACCATAATCCTCTTCCTAACCAATACTCTTATTTAATTTGTCTGTTTGGAAGCCAGGGAATATTTCTACCAGGCCAACGCCAAAAAGCAAGGGAGGATCGGTGATTTAGGCATGGCTGCAAACATTGTACGCTGTCAGCGCCAAAACGCGAGGTGGGCCGAGCGTCTGTAATTCACGTCGGGCCGAAGTGTAACGGAGAGTTTCCTCGGGCTGATTCTTGTCTAGACCGGTCTGCCAAACGGGCTGGTAGTGGTTTCTAGTGTTTTCATATTGGGCCGGTTTAAAACACATCAAAACCTGTGGATACCCCTCTGCCAAACGAGGCCTTAGGGAGTGGATGTTGGGCAGTGTGGCTGTCTAGGTGTGATGATGCTGATCTAGTGTGAGGCGTGTAAAACTCTGTTCGCTGTGTATTCTTCAATGAAACCAGGGTATCCCTTTTTATCTAAAAAAATCCATGCCACCGAATGTGATTCTTGATTTTTCGTTGTCATTGTTCTTTGATGGAGCTGAGCTCGATCTTGCCTTTGCTCTCTGGGATCCCAACCAGCACCGGCCGCCAGCTCTGCCGCATAAGTAGGCTGCGCAGCCCGCCGGACCCGAATCTCTGTTAGCTTAATCTTGATCGTGTAGAGTCCTAGTAGTATCCATACGTGAGTTAGCTAGTTGATTAGCAGTAGCATCCCGTTTGGACTATGTTCGTGTGAGTTCGTGTGTGGCGTTACCTAGCAGGAGTACTAGTTCGAGTCCTGTTCAGATTGGTTAGTTGTCAAGTTAGATACAAGTCGGTTTGGTGTTCAACTAGTATTTGTGTTAGCAATGTCGGTTGGTCTTGGCTGGTGCGTGCATATAAGCACAGCCTAAGGCGTGATTTGTACCAGGTCGTGTAACACTGAGCAATATTGCAAGAAATAAAGTAAAAGTTCAGAGCGTGCGATACACACGCTTGGCGATAAAAGTAGTCTTCGCGTGTGTTTATCTAGCTTCATGTGATTGATCTGTGGGCAAATTCCAACAATTGGTATCAGAGCGAGGTTGAAGATTTGAAGCTGCGCTTGCCCCGGGGAGGCGACTGCTAGTGCCTCGGGGCGGGCGATTGTCGGTCGACGGAGCGACCATGTAAAGATGGTGAGTACGCCATCGTCTGCAAGGCGACGAGTGATCGTGCTCGGCGGAGCGACACGGAGGAGGCGACAGGGTTTTGTCGTCGGCAAGGTGGCGGATGAGGATGATCATTGATGAGAGAGGTGGTGCCGAGGTGCGGTGCCGGGAGTCTCATCAAGATCGTCGTCCGGGAGAGTATGTGTCAAGGAGTTATGGGCGTGCAAGTTTGCACATCGAGTCAGTGTCGAGTCTGTGAGTCGTCGTTGTATCCAAGTGCTTGTTTCTGTGAGGGTCTGTTGCAGTTGAAGCGTGTCACGTCGTGTTGCTGTCCGGTGCGAGGTGCGACCGAGGGTCTCGACGTGAGGGTGGCGATGCTCCGTATGTTGACAAGGATCAGTTAAAGGGGAGTCTCTTCAATGAGGACCTGTCTCCACATGAGGCTGGAGTGGCCGAAGATGTCCACAAGGTAGTCGGCATGTGTGCGTTAGGGGTGGCCGAAGGTGTCCGCCTGGCAACGTGACTGGGAGTCTAGATCATACGTCGAGTTGATTCGTCATGTCGCAAGTCTGCAAGGAGTCAAGACCAGAAGAAGCGTAAGAATACGACAAGTCAAGATTAGGAAGAGATTGTTAGCTTAATCTTGATCGTGTCCATACGTGAGTTAGCTAGTTGATTAGCAGTAGCATCCGGTTTGGACTATGTTCGTGTGAGTTCGTGTGTGGCGTTACCTAGCAGGAGTACTAGTTCGAGTCCTGTTCAGATTGGTTAGTTGTCAAGTTAGATACAAGTCGGTTTGGTGTTCAACTAGTATTTGTGTTAGCAATGTCGGTTGGTCTTGGCTGGTGCGTGCATATAAGCACAGCCTAAGGCGTGATTTGTACCAGGTCGTGTAACACTGAGCAATATTGCAAGAAATAAAGTAAAAGTTCAGAGCATGCGATACGCACGTTTGGCGATAAAAGTAGTCTTCACGTGTGTTTATCTAGCTTCATGTGATTGATCTGTGGACAGATTCCAACAATCTCCTCCCTCCAGCGCCGCCTCCGTGAGCCATCCCAGCCCTTCCGGAACCAATGCCCCCATCTTCCTCCTCATCCTCGCAGCTGCGGCGGCGACCCCCCGCCTCCGGCGACGCGACAAATCGATCCCTCAGTGTGCGGCTTCTGCGGTCCACGAGAGGCTTCTTGTCTTCCACATACCGTGGGCTTGGGGCCGCCGCCTACACGACGGCAGAGAAAGCAGCGGAGATGGCCGCCGCGGCTTCTTCCGGACCCGCGACGGCAGCGGAGGCGGTACCCGGGGCTAGTGGCGTAGAATAGCGCGGGGCTACGTGACGGGCTAGGAGCCCCCGCCGCGCACCTCGTAGCCAGCAGCTTGAACCACTACGGCAGCGTCGACATGGCTGCTGCCATGCATTTCTCTGTCACCTTCAGTCTCTCAGTCTCAAGTCTCAACAGTGATTTGGATCGGGTTTGACCCCTGCGTCAGTTTATTTCTGGGCGGTGTGTGCGTCGAGATAGTGAGAGCATCTCCACTAAAAAAGCGCCAGAAAGTAGATTTTTTTATTTCGAATCACCCCAAAAAAGTAGATTTTAGGGTACTATTTTTTGTGTTTTGCAAATTTTAAGAGCACCTAATTTCAGGTAATATAAAATAGGGCACCTGTGCATTTGTAGGTGTAAAATAGGAAACCACCCCTAGTGCCCTATATTTCATAATTGCAAACCTATGAAACTCATATCTAAATAATTCTAAAATACAAATAAAATCGAAATAGTTCTAAATATTACATCAAACAAATTGTTGATTAGTATTACACAAATAGTTCATCATCAAGTTTCACATAAATCAACTCACAGACACAAAGTTCATCGCATGCAACATACAACTCATCACATATAGTAACATGGAAGCTAGCGACGTTTTTGTTTGCCATACCATGACCACCACTCTTCGATAACATCCTTTTGAAGATCATCATGCATATCGGAGTCACGAATCTCATGGTATGAACCGGGCGAGGCGGTCTTGGTGTCGGCCTATCAAATCATAGAAGCGAAAGTTCAAATCTTAACCATCCTCGTTCTAAATGATTATGATTACACATGTATTCATGATGTACCAAAAGATCTTTTGATCCCAAAACCTCGCCGAACCTCTTACAATAACAAATTAGTCTTCCAAAATCCCAAATGCACTCTCTATATCATTCCTAGCCGCCTCTTGTGCATAGTGAAAGTAAAGGTATTTCTTACTTTCGGGTTTGACGAGTGGAATCACAAATGCAGCCCATTTCAGATGACGTCATCCGCAAGGTAGTAACCTTTGGTGTATGTGTGCTCATTTGCTATGAACTCCACCGGTGGTGTCTCTCCCATTGCCAGCTTTATAAAGAGTGGTGACCTTTGGAGGACATCGATATCATTGCGAGAACCCGGCATAAAAAAAGCATGTCAAATTCATGTCTCATATGCCACGGCTTCAAGAATGATGGTAGAGTCCCTATGTCCTTTGAATTGTCCATACCAAGATACAGGACAGTTCTTCCACCTCCAGTGCAGATAATCAATGGAGCCAAGCATATCTAGAAACCCACGAGTGGCATTGATTGTTGGAATTATTCCCTAGAGAAAATAATAAATGGAGTTATTATTATAGTTCATGCGCATGATAATGTTTATAGTTCATGCTGGAATTGTATTAAGCGGAAACATTAATACGTATTTGGTTTATGAGAAACACAATGTCCCTAGTACGTCTTTACTATACTAGTTTATTGATTAACGATCACTACGCAAAAAAGGCATACTAGTAACGAGCGTGATTTCCACTCTGCTGACGATATAGGCGTTCGTCCCCTATATACAGTCACTAGTAAGGTGTTATCACCGACGTAGTAAGGTGTTATCACCGACGTCCAGCGAGGAATCCTTGGTAACCTGCTGCAGCAACGAGATTTAGAAAGCAAGACATCATCGGTACTCCCTCATCTGACGAGCTATCCCCGCCCTTCTATCCCCGCTCCGTTAGATCAAGGTTGCCAGTGACAGACTTCTATTTTTATTTCTGCAAATCTAGGTTGCCAGCAACAGACTTTTATATTCATTCTCGTCAAATCTAGGTTGCCAGGGATGGGCTTTTACTTACGTTCACATCAACTCTAAGTTGTCACCGATGGGCTTTTATTTTCATTCCGTCAACTGTAGGTTGCCAGCGACGGACTATTATTTCCGTTCCTATCAACTCTAAGTAACTGCTGACAATAGGTTGTTTGTTCGTCTTATCACAAGTAAGATACCAACGATACGGCCTTCAAAACCATCTTACGTCACCAGTAATGGTCGATCAGTGACATGCTCATTAAATACTATATGTTGCTGATGGTAGCACATGACTGGCAGGTCACTGATTTACCGACCATCGCTAGTTCAAAATCTTAAAACAAAAAATTGGTTTTTCTATTTATGGGCCCCAGGTTCGTTAGTTTCTCTCAGTTTTCCCCAGCTTCTAAACTTTTTCTCACATTTTCCCAAGCTGTTATCTCAAACTCTCATAGAAGCTCAAACGGCAGGTTGCTATCAGATCAACGGCTTTGACCGTTACCTGCTGACAAGTGGGGCCGGGTTGGAGCGGTCTTCGCTTTGATGTTAAGTGTTGACTAGTAGGCACGCGAGGAGAGAACACGCGCAGATGCACAGTGGCCAGCCAGGAAAAAAAACCTCTCCATACGCCGCCCTGCCGCTTCTTCTCCCCACTTCCCTACTCTTGCCCGGCCGCCTTTTCTCCCAACATCCCCACGCGCCGCCTAGCCTACCCAACTTCCCCACGGGTCGCCCGACCACTGCTTCTTCCCCACACCGCACACAACCATGGCTAGATCTGCAAGGGTGATACTTGCTTGTCCCACATCTGCACCGTCTTCCTCGGTGATCCGCAACACCATCGTCGACTTTAGTCCAGCACGGTGGGCCCATGGGGCGCCCACCCGACAGGGGCCGTGCTGGCCGTGGACATGGTGGTTCACCACCGCCACCATCGCCCTCCCAGTCTCTCTCACCCACCCCATCGTCGTTGCCCTCCTCGCCCCTCTCGCCCACCCAGTCTCCGTCGCCTGCATGCCAGCGCGGCAGGCCTGATGTCTACGAACGCTTCTATTCTTGTAGACAGTGTTGGGCCTCCAAGTGCAGAGGTTTGTAGAACAACAGCAAGTTTCCCTTAAGTGGATCACCCAAGGTTTATCGAACTTAGGGAGAAAGAGGTCAAAGCTATCCCTCTCAAGCAACCATGCAATTAAGATACAAGAAGTCTCTTATGTCCCCAACACACCCAATACACTTGTCAGGAGATGGATGTGTGTGCGAAGAACTCCCCTCGCAGAAGTCTTCTCTTCCTTCCCCGGCAACGGCGCCAGAAAAGAGGCTGCTACTCGTGTGATGGCGCCAGAAAAGACTGTGGCGTTTAGTTGACGTGGGAGCAGTATGTCCTTGTGCGTGGTGATGACCAGCCCGTTGGGAACCCCAAGAGGAAGGTATGATGAGTGTAGCAGCAAGTTTTCCCTCAGTTAAGAAACCAAGGTATATCGAACAGGAGAAGGGAGACGGTGACGACTGAAGGTGTTTGTGGAACCTGCACACACACAAACAAATACTTTGTCCCCAACTTGCGATGAGGTTGTCAATCTCACCGGTTTGCTTGAAACAAAGGTTATGAGTGTATCGAGTGGAAAACAGTAGTAAAATGCTAGTAAAGTAAACAGTGCAGGAAAAGTAAACAGGTGATTGCAATATGATTAAAATAGGACCGGGGTCCACAGTTCACTAGTGGTGTCTCTCCATAGATAAATAAACATGCTGGGTAAACAAATTACAGTTGGGCAATTGATAGAATAAAGATAACGTGATATGTCAAGAAGATCACTATGAGATTCACTCTGGGCATTACAACAAAATACATAGACCGCCATCCAACTGCATCTATGACTAATAATCCACCCTCGGGGATATCATCCGAACACCCCAAAAGTATTAAGTTGCGAACAACAGATAATTGCATTAAGCAAAGTGTGTAATGTAAACAAAGCATATGCCCTTGAGCATATGAATGTTGTTTTCTCCCTAGTAGCAACAGCACATCTACCACCTTAGAGGTTTTTGTCACTCCCCCAGGTGAAATAGAGGCATGAACCCACTATCGAGCATAAATACCCCCTCTTGGAGTCACTAGCAACTACTCGGCCAAGATAGCTACTAACAACGGAGAGCATGCAAGATCATAAACAACATAGAGATAACAAAAGATATAATTCAGTACAGCAACTTAATCATAAACACCAATATTCATCGGATCCCAACAAACCAACATCATACAATTACATAACGGTGATCTCAATCATGTAGGGCAGCTCATGAGATCTAAACATGAAGCACATGGTGGAGAAGACAACCATCTAGCTACTGCTATGGACCCATAGTCCAAGGTAGACTACTCACTCATCGCTCCGGAGGCAAGCATGGCGATGAAGAAGACCTCCGGTGGCGATTCCCCTCTCCGGCAGGGTGCCGGGAAGAGCTTCTGGACCCTCCCGATCTTCGGGTCGATGGCGGTGGCGGATCGTGATGTATTCTGGAAAACTGATCGGGCTTAGGTTTTTCTCGTCAGGGGGTACTTATAGGCAAAAGGGCGATGTCAGAGGGGGTCCCACGCCCCCTCACACGGGGCCGGCGCGGCCAGGGGCCTGGCCGCGCCACCCCTGTGTGTGGGGCCCACGTGGCCCCTCTCCTTCTCTCCTTCGGATGTTTGGGAGCTCCCCGGTGAAATATGACTTCAGGAACTTGTTTCGTCCAATTCCGAGAATATTTCCTGTGTATCACTTCTGAAACACAAAAACAGCAGAAAACAGGAAACTGGCACTGTGGCACTTCGTTAATAGGTTAGTTCCGGAAAATGTATAAAAATGCCACTAAGTGTAACGAAACAATAGGCAAATGGTGTAAAACAAAGCATGGAGCATCAAAAATTATAGATACGTTTGAGACGTATCAATGACCACCTAGTTGGAAACCCCAAGAGAAGGTATGATGAGCACAGCAGCAAGTCTTCCCTCAATATGAAACCAAGGTTTATCAAACCAGTAGGAGAAAGAACCAAACTTCCGAAGGTTGATGCTCGCTAGCTTCACGACAGCTCCGGACAATTTGTACATGGCGCCTAGTCCAGGGCGTAGCTTTGCACCAGCAACAACATGGAACCTGCATACAACACAACCAAGTACTTTGTCCCAATCTTACAGTGAGGTTGTCAATCTCACTGGTTTGCTATAAATAAAGGATTAAGCGTATCGAGTGGTAAAAGATAGTAGTTTGCAAGAATGTAAATAAAACAAGTAAATGGTAAACGGTAATAGCAATGTAAGAGAATTGGACCGGGGTCCACAGTTCACTAGTGGTGTCTCTCCATAAGATAAATAACATGCTGGGTAAACAAAATACATTTGGGCAATTGATAGAATAAAGCAAGCGTACAAGCAACCATTGGGTATTAAGTTCCAAGCAACAGATTATCGCCTTAAGCAAAGTGCGTAATGTAAACAATACAAATGTCCTTGAACACAAGATTGTTGTTTTCTCCCTAGTAGCAACAGCACATCTACAAATTTAGAGGTTTCTGTCACTCCCCCAAGTTACTAGAGGCATGAACCCACTATCGAGCATAAATACTCCCTCTTGGAGTCACTAGCATCTACTTGGCCAAGATATCTACTAGCAACGGAGAGCATGCAAGATCATAAACAACATAGAGATAACATAAAGATGATAAATCAACAATTCAACTTGACATAGTACCAATATTCATCGGATCTCAACAAACACAACATGTAGAATTACACAACGATGCTCTTGATCATGATAGGCAGCTCACAAGATCTAAACATGAAGCACATGGAGGAGATGTCAACCATCTAGCTACTGCTATGGACTCGTAGTCCAAGGTAGACTACTCACACATCACTCTGGAGGCAGGCATGGTGATGAAGAAGGCCTCCGGCGGTGATTCCCCTCTCCCGCAGGAAGCCGGGAAGAGCTTCTGGACCCTCCCGATCTCGCGTCGATGACGGCGGCGGCTTACAGTCAGTTTCGTGGAAAATTGATTGGGTGTTTTAGGTTTTCCCATTGAGGGGAATATATAGGCAGAAGGGCGGCGTCAGGAAGTGGACCAGGGGCCCACACCAGGCCCTGGCGCGGCCTAGGGGTGGCCCGCGCCATGGGGTGGTGCGGCCGCCTCCTGGCCCCCCTCCATCTCTGCTTTGGACTCCGTCACGCTCCGGGAAAAATAGGAACTTTGGCTTTTATTTCGTCCAATTCCGAGAATATTTCCTATGTAGCTTTTCTGAAACACAAAAACAGCAGAAACAAAGAACTGGCTCTGTGTCATCTTGTAAATAGGTTAGTTCTGGAAAATGCATAAAAATGCCATGAAATGTAACAAAACACAAAGCAAATGGTGTATAAACAAGCATGGAGCATCAAAAATTATAGATACGTTTGAGACGTATCAAGCATCCCCAAGCTTAACTCCCGCTCGTCCTCGAGTAGGTAAGTGATAACAAAACAATAATTTTTTAGGTGACATGCACCATCACAATCTTGATCAAACGATGTAAAGCATTGAGTGCTGAGATCAAAGTACTCTAAACATGGGCATAAAAGACATAATCTTGACAATAAAACTTAGCAACCATGTTATAACATGAAAAGTAACACAAACAAAAGATCATGAGTAATGAAGCATTGAAAGTCAAGTGTGTGTTTCAACCATATAGAAAAACATAACAAAGTGGTTTTCAGCTTGTCCTTCATGGAATAGCAAAACATAAATGCATAGGACACCTTCAAGTTTAAGAGAGCGACTAGATATAAATAATTTAAGAACAAGCAAAACCATAATCATGAATCAATCAATAATAAATGTTGGGACTATGCACATTAAACTCAGAATGACAACAATGCTCTCTTAGACGGTGCATAAAGGTAGAAGGTGGAGACTCAACATAAAATTAAAAGAAAGGCCCTTCGTAGAGGGAAGCAGTGATTAAACATGTGCTAGAGCTTTTCATTTGTAAAACAGAGAGATAAAAATTTCTTTTGAGAGGTGGTTGTTCTCGTCAACGACTGGCAATGGGGTTCTTACTATCTTCCATACTAAGCAAGTTTTTGAGAGAGATATTGGCACTTTTGTGCTCTTTTACAAAGCTTGGCACTCCTCCCCACTTTTCCTTTCACAAACCATGGCTAACCGATTCCATCGGGTGCCCACCAACTTTCACATACCATGGAGGATTGCCTTTTTTTTCTTTTTTTTCTTTTTCCCCTTTTTTTCTTTTTGGGAATAAAATAATATGGAAGATAGCAAATCCGACCACTACGTCCCCATGAGCTGAAAACAGTGTCACAGAATGAGAAGTATTTTGAAGGTTTTTGAAAGGTAGCACATGAAAATTTACTTGGAATAGCTTGCAAATACCATGCATATGAATTTATAATGGACTCTTTGGAAAACTTTGGTTTTTGGGAGTTGGATGCACGAGAACTATTCCCTCTCAGTACAAAATGAAGGCTAGCAAAAGACTGGGAGCGACCAACTAAGAGAGCAATAACGGCCAAAATCATGCATAGCGACAAAACATTATTAACCGAAGCATAAAGTGGTATCACAAGTCCAAAACCAAATGATCATAGAGGCTTATGGCGACTTTTTAGAGTCAAACATGTTGTAATCATGCGCCAAGTCAACCCAAATAAAGCATCAAAGCAGAAAACCACAATAATATGCTCCCATATAACAAAAAGAACGCATGATTCTTTCAAAGGCACATTAAGAAATCTCAGTCATTTGAGACAAGTCATGCTACAGCAAAACTACTAAGCATACTGTCAAAATAACATCAAGCATGACATGCAAAAGTCTAAGCCACAGTCTAAACAAGCTCCCATTTGTACCACTATAGGCATGAAACTTTTTTCTCTTTTCCAACACCATTCAATCTTTTTTTAACCACTCTTTGAGATGAAAACCAACATAGACCAGTGGTCTAAATACACCTTGATACAAAGATATAACAAGATCTGAAAAAAAATCAAGGCAAAAAACAAAAGCTAAACGCAGTTCTAGAAAAAGAGAACACTCGTTGAACGATAAGAGTGAAAACTAGAGTGTTCTTGGCAATGAAAAACAGAGTGTGTCTTCTCCAAAAGAAATTTGTTGGGGTCCAACCATTTATTGCAGCAAACAAAACAAAAGAAAACTAAAAGCAAAAGTAAAGACGCTCCAA
Source organism: Dactylis glomerata (assembly GCA_007115705.1). Lineage (NCBI taxonomy): Eukaryota > Viridiplantae > Streptophyta > Magnoliopsida > Poales > Poaceae > Dactylis > Dactylis glomerata. The sequence continues at coordinate 2,514,855 of QXEO01000066.1, forward strand.
GAAAAACGCATAGTACATGAAGCAATAAAAATATAGTGTCTTGAAAGGTGACCTGATTTTTGCCGATGAAGAAGGGGTGCCTCGGGGGCATCCCCAAGCTTTGACGTTTGTACCTCTTGGATATTTCTTGGGGTGACATGGGCATCCCAAAGCTTGAGCTTTTGTCCATACTTCATCTCATCTCATCACTCTCCTTTCCCTACACTTGAAAACTTCCTTCATACAAAACTTCACACAATTCTATTAGCAACATTAGTGTAAGCATGATAGTAAATCTACTCTTTTGGTTTAGTTTCAAACTCAAATAAACCATCCATTAAATTATAAGCTACTGTAGCAACTTCCTCAAAAGTTCTGTGATCAAAAGAACTAAAAAATAAAGCGAGCGAGAGGCAAACACAAATAGTGGCAGAAATCTGTCAAAACAGAACAGCTAACGAAGATCGATTTTTTCGAGGACTTTCTGTTGCTCAAATCGAAAAGTGCGAAACTAATAAAAGTTTGGAAATAACCAGGGACATGCGCACAAGAAATTGCAGATCAAAAATATATTCTGAGAATTTTCACGAATTTTTATGGTGCAGCGCAGAAATCTGTTTCAGGACAACAACTTCCCCATATCTTACCTTCCTCAAATTAGAGGTTCTTCTTGGCACAAAAACGAAATAAAAATGATAAGGAGAGGTCATTACAGTAGTAATAACTTCCAAGACTCAACAAAAAGAAAAATTACTGAAAAGAAAACATTGGGTTATCTCCCAAGAGTGCTTTTCTTTAACGCCTTTGAGCTAGGCGTGAAAGTGGAAATCAAGTATTTTCAAATGAAGCGTTAATATCAATTGCAGAAGTCCTTTCAACAATGAATTGTATTGTATCCAAATGAGTTTTTTAAGATCCCTTGTGAACACTCTTGGGTTCACTACTTTCATCAAAAGGGTTTTCAGGAACAATCCAATTGAAATTCTTTTCCAAAGCTTCATGCAATCCTACATGTTTGCAAGGTATTGGTACTTTGATTTCTTCCTTGTTTGTACCAACAACATTCACACGTGAGCCAAGCATATTAAAACGCTCAAAAACTTTCCTAGCTTCAATAACAACATCTCTAAATTCTCTACACAAAGTCTCCAAAATAAAGTCTTTCTTTTCGGAGTCTTCGATATCATGAAGCTTAAGAAACATTTGTTGCATAAAAGGATTAAGGTTAACAAACCTAGCCTCCAACATGTGAACTAAATAAGCAGCAGGAACTTCATAACTAGGAGCAAGCTCGGCTAAAGATCTATCCTCAACATCTTTATGCATACTAACATGATTAAAGAACTCCTCGATGTTACCTTTCCCAATTATAGAACCACTACCTATTGTAAGGTCCTCCAGAGCATACTTAGGGAACAACATAATGAACTAAAAGTAAAAGTAACAGAATGCAAGTTATCAAAAGAACTATATTTTTTTTGTATTTTTTGATAAAAAGATGCAAGCAAAAGATAAAATAAAGCAAAACAATAACAAAGTAAAAGATCGGATGCGAGAGACTCCCCTTGCAGAAATCCTCTTTCTCTCCGGCAACGGCGCCAGAAAACTTGTCGATGGTGCGGTGTTGATGTAGGAGTTTTGTAGATGACCGCCCAGTTGGAAACCCTAAGAGAAGGTATGATGAGCACACAACAGCAAGTCTTCCCTCAGTATGAAACCAAGGTTTATCGAACCAGTAGGAGAAAGAACCAAACTTCTGAAGGTTGATGCTCGCTAGCTTCGCGAAAGCTCCGGAAAATTTATATATGGCACCTAGCTCAGGGCGTAGCTTTGCACCAGCAGCAACGTGGAACCTGCACACAACACAACCAAGTACTTTGTCCCAATCTTACAGTGAGGTTGTCAATCTCACTGGTTTGCTGTAAACAAAGGATTAAGTGTATCGAGTGGTAAAAGATAGTAGTTTGCAAGAATGTAAATAAAACAAGTAAATGGTAAACGGTAATAGCAATGCAAAAGAATGGACCGGGGTCCACAGTTCTCTAGTGGTGTCTCTCCATAAGATAAATAACATGCTGGGTAAACAAATTACAGTTGGGCAATTGATAGAATAAAGCAAGCATATAAATGTCATGAGGATCACTATGAGATTCACTTGGGCATTACAACATAATACATAGACCGTATTCCAACTGCATCTATGACTAATAATCCACCCTCTGGATGTCGTCCGAGCAACCATTGGGTATTAAGTTGCAAGCAACAGATTATCGTCTTAAGCAAAGTGCATAATGTAAACAATACAAATATCCTTGAACACAAGATTGTTGTTTTATCCCTAGTAGCAACAGCACATCTACAACTTTAGAGGTTTCTGTCACTCCCCCAAGTTACTAGAGGCATGAACCCAATATCGAGCATAAATACTCCCTCTTGGAGTCACTAGCATCTACTCGGCCAAGATATCTACTAGCAACGGAGAGCATGCAAGATCATAAACAACATAGAGATAACATAAAGATGATAAATCAACAATTCAACTTGACATAGTACCAATATTCATCGGATCTCAACAAACACAACATGTAGAATTACACAATGATGATCTTGATCATGATAGGCAGCTCACAAGATCTAAACATGAAGCACATGGAGGAGATGACAACCATCTAGCTACTGCTATGGACCCGTAGTCCAAGGTAGACTACTCACACATCACTCTGGAGGCAGGAATGGTGATGAAGAAGGCCTTCGACGGTGATTCCCCTCTCCGGCAGGGTGCCAGGAAGAGCTTCTGGACCCTCCCGATCTCGCGTCAATGACGGCGGCGGCTTACAGTAGGTTTCATGGAAAATTGATCGGGTGTTTTAGGTTTTCCCGTCGAGGGGAATATATAGGCGGAAGGGCAGCGCCAAGAAGTGGACCAGGGGCCCACACCAGGCCCTGGCGTGGCTTAGGGGTGGCCCGCGCCATGGGGTGGTGTGGCCGCCTCCTAGCCTCCCTCCGTCTCTCGCTCTGGGAAAAATAGGAACTTTGGCTTTTGTTTCGTCCAATTCCGAGAATATTTCCTGTGTAGCTTTTCTGAAACACAAAAATAGCAGAAATAGGAACTGGCACTGTGGCATCTCGTTAATAGGTTAGTTCTGGAAAATGCATAAAAACGCCACGATGTGTAACAAAACACAAAGCAAATGGTGTATAAACAAGCATGGAGTAGCAAAAATTATAGATACGTTTGAGACGTATCAAGTGACATCTACTAATTCAACTAGATAGCTCATGATCACATAAACATCACACCATGGGAGAGAGATATGAACCACATAGCTACCGGTAGAGCCCTTAGCCCCGGGGGAGAACTACTCCCTCTTCATCATGGGAGACCACAACGGTGATGAAGATGGCGGTGGATTCGATGGAGATGGCTCCGGGGGCAATTCCCCGTCCCGGCAGGGTGCCGGAACAGGGACTTCTGTCCCCAAAATTGGTCTTCGATGGTGGCAGCACTGTGGAACTTTTCATGGATGGAGACTGGACTATTTAGGGTTTTCGCCTCGGAGAGAATATATAGGCGGAAGGGCGATGTCAAAGGGTGGACGAGGGGCCCACACCACCTGGTGGCGCGGACAAGGGGGACCCGTGCCACCACCTGGTGTGGCTTCCTCCTGGCCCTTCTCCGTATCCCCTTTGGACTCCGTCTTTGTGACAGCAAAATAGGAACTTCGGGCTTTGTTCGTCCAATTGCGAGAATATTTCCTGTGTAACTTTTCTAAAACACAAAAATAGCAGAAAATAGGAACTAGCACTGTGGCATCTTGTTAACAGGTTAGTTCCAGAAAATGCATAAAAATGCCACGAAGTGTAAACAAAACATAAAGCAATTGGTGTAAAACTAGCATGGAGCATCAAAAATTATAGATACATTTGCAACATATCAAGCATCCCCAAGCTTAACTCCTGCTCGTCCTCGAGTAGGTAAGTGATAACAAAAAATAATTTTTGAGGTGACATGCACCCAACACAATCTTCATCAAGTCATTGTAAAGCATTGCAAGCTGAGATCAAAGTACTCTAAACATGGGCATAAAAGATATAATTTTAATAATAGAACTTAGCAACCTTATTACAACATGAAAAGTAAAACAAACAAAAGATCATGAGTAATAATGCATTGAAAGTTAGTTGTTTGTTTGAAGCATAGAGAAAACATAACAAGGTGGTATTCAGCTTATCCCTCATGGAGTAGCAAAACATAAATGCATAGGACACCTTCAAAGTTTAAAAGGGTGACTAGATACAAATAATTTGAGAACAAGCAATACCATAGTCATGAATCAATCAATAATAAATTTTGGGACTATGCACATTATACTCAGAATGACAACTATGCTCTCTTAAAAGGTGCATAAAGGTAGAAGATGGAGACTCAACATAAAAGTAAAAGAAAGGCCATTCGCAGAGGGAAGTAGTGATTGCAAGTTTTATAAACCTTCCAAAAAATATGGTACTTATTAGCTTTGAGCTCTCATTGCCCCTATCATTGGCATCTTGAGTGGTTAAGGTTACTGTGAGAACAAGTATGAGTTATATGCTTGACAAACCATAAGTTCAAAATCTCATGTCCCGTGAATACGAGTACCTAAACCGCATGCTACTCGACATAGGTCCCAAGCAAGTTCTTATCATTGTAAGCATACCTCTATCATCAAGAACGCCAACGGGGTACGTCCTGCCCGATGATATGGAAGCTTTCCCATATCAAAATGATAGGACAAACAAACAATGAACACCTCAACATCTCTTTTATTTACCATTGGGTATAGCTTTTTATTTTGAGATGCATCGTCGAATGTCCATTATGGTTATGCTATAAATTTCCACCATGAATGATGCATGGTTTAGATTAGCGGCCCAGGCGTTTCTCTAACACATATACAAACTCCATGAGCTCATAAGTTTCCAACTTATTTCACATTGCTAGGCAATGTTGAAAACGTGCCCCATGAAAGCATGGCTGTGCTAATTCCAAACTTGCCATTTGCAAGCATATAAACTTTATAAGAGAATCACAATGTTCAAGTTTATTAAGTGCAAGAAAGTAAATGTGCCATCAAGTTCATGAGAGCTTTACTAACTAATTTTCTCATAACAAAAAATTTAATTTGGAAGATAGATAAAAGCTTGATGAATATACTTGGAATAGCAAATTGCTAATAGGTAGATATGGTGGACACATTGGCAAACTTTGGTTTTTGGGAGTTGGATGCACGAGTAGAGCTCATACTCAGTACATGTGAAGGCTAGCAAAAGACTGGGAGCGACCAACTAAGAGAGCAATAACGGACATAATCATGCATAGCGATAAAACATTATTAATCAAAGCATAAAGTGATATTACAAGTCAAAAACTAAATGATCATATAGGCTTGAGGCAACTAGTTTATAGTCATAACATGGTGTAAGCATGCGCCAAGTCTACCCAAATAAAGCATCAAAGGAGAATACCACAATATTATGCTTCTATATGATAAAAACAACGCATGATTCTTTCAAAGGTACATTAAGCACTCTCAGTCATTTGAGACAAGTCATGCTACAAAAATAACTACTAAGCATATAATCAAAATAATATCTAGCATGACATCCTAAAGTCTAAGCCACAGTCTAAACAAGCTTCCTTTTGCACCACTATAAGCATGAAACATTTTACTCTTTTCCAACACCAATCAACCTTTTTGAAACAACTCTCAAAGTTAAAAATCAATAAAGACAAGAGGTCTAAAAATTGTCGTCGTGGTGAACGAGCATATGCCACAGGGTGGCTAAAGTTGGGGCCGATAGACACTGTTGGATCCGGGAGAGGGAAGACGCGATGAAGACCGCGCACGGAAGACACAGCAAACACGGCGAGCTACCCAGGTTCGGGGCCCTCGTGAGGAGGTAAAACCCCTACTCCTGCCTGTCTGATCTATATGAGCTGTATCTGGGAGCTACAATGATGTCCCTTGAGCTATTTGTCTCAAGGAAGAAGAAGAAAGGAGCTCACTACTGAGAGCTATGGGCCTGGCTCGATGGCCTCTAGTGCCTCTCTCCCTCTCACGTACGAGCCTCATCTTATACAAATGAGTGAGAGAGTGAGAGGGGACACATGGGACATACCCCATGTGTCATCTACAGTACACATGGTACACCACTATTCATCAATAGTGGTCTACTTTAGTCTTGTCATCTTGTCCTATCTCTGGTACCAGGGCACTGTAGCCATGTAGTCTTGTCATTATCCCTGGCGTCCTTTAGAAAGGATCCAATGTACTGATCTTATCCTCTCAAGCTGATATACCGATCCTGGGACTTGAAGCGAGCCGACACTAGGAGGCGAGGGAACAGCGACGTAGCACCTAGCGTCGTACTGCCGGTCGAGGGAGCGTGCCGGCCCTGGCGGCCGAGCGTCGATCGAGGGGAGACGCTGGCGACGTTGGCTCGGAGGCCTCGCCTTGGCCCAGGGAAGCACCGGCCTGGAGGGCGCTGGCCTGATGGCGGCCTGGAGATGACAGGGCGACGAGGCCTCCTGGAGCCGGCTGGCTCGCCTGCAGGCCTGGCCCAAGGGGTGAGCAGGGCATGGGAATGCCGGACGGGCCTATTCCGGCCCAGCGCAGGGTGACGCCCGCTGGCTGGCTGGAATGCCGGCCTAGCCCCTGGAATGCCGGCCCAGCTTCTGGAATGCCGGCCAGGGCTGGCATATGCCGGCCTGATAAGTGATATGCCGGCCTGGGCTTAAGAACAACAGGCCAACTTTGCTATGTTCCGGCCCAGGTTGCTGTTTACCTTCTTTCATATATTCCTGCACATATAATTCGGTATATACAGTGTATGTTAGTTATACTAAAGGGGTACTTTGGTATACCCGGGGTTATATCCCCGACATTAGCCCCCGAGGCTGTGGGGGACTCATAGAGTCGCGCACAGGCTTCAACAAGAAATATACCAAAGTTCCAAACCTGCATATTCATGAAGCTGATATGCTGGCCTGCACTGGCCAAATTCTATCTCATGCCATCATAGGCAATGTCCTGTTTGACATATACTCATATATACGTGATATGCTAGCCTTCGCGGACTATCTCAGAATACTATTGTGCCATCTTTGGTCATATCGACACTTTGCCTCTTAGGCTATGTCTTATCGACATCGTCTGCTTCGACAATGCCGGAATACTGCTTTGCCCTCTTTGGCCATATCGATACTTTATCTCTTGAGCTATTTGCCTCTTGGGCTACTCTGCCTCTTGGGCTACTTTTGCCTCTCGGGCTACTTTGCCTCTTGGGCTTTATATCGACACTTTGCCTCTCAGGCTATGTCTCATCGACATTGTCTGCTTTGACAATGCCGGTATACTGATATGCCTCTTGGGCTGCTTTTGCCTTTTGAACTATTTTGCCTCTTTGGGCTTTATATCGACACTTTGCCTCTCAGGCTATGTCTCATCGACATTGTCTGCTTTGACAATGCCGGTATACTGATATGCCTCTTGGGCTGCTTTTGCCTTTTGAACTATTTTGCCTCTTTGGGCTTTATATCGACACTTTGCCTCTCAGGCTATGTCTCATCGACATTGTCTGCTTTGACAATGCCGGTATACTGATATGCCTCTTGGGCTGCTTTTGCCTTTTGAACTATTTTGCCTCTTTGGGCTTTATATCGACACTTTGCCTCTCAGGCTATGTCTCATCGACATTGTCTGCTTTGACAATGCCGGTATACTGATATGCCTCTTGGGCTGTGCCAACACTAGGCACTGGTTAATATGTCAATTGATAAGTTATGTTAATATGCTAAACCGGGATACTCTGTGAAACCGGATATGATAAGAGATATGATACTTGTTAGCTTTGAGATCAATGTCTCGATATATTACTGAGCCAGAATTGGCGATAACTGAAAGGATTATAGAATGCCGTGATATGCTGGCATGTCGAAATAAACGGTGATATGAGTTATTGATAGATGCCTTGATATGCTGGCGGACCGAAATAAACGGTGATTGGAGATTTTGGTCGATGCCATGATATGTCGGCATACTGAAATTTTGCTCTTGCCATGATATGTTGGCATACTGAAACTTTGCTCTTGCCATGATATGTAGGCATACTGAAACTTTGCTCTTGCCATGATATACCGGCATACTGAAACTTTGCTCATGCCATGATATACCGGCATACTAAAATTCCTGCGACTCAAGATATCACTTAATAACCTGATGTGCTAACAAACCTATATACCTGAGAGTTGAGATATAAACTGAAGCCATGGTGATATAATAGTAATTTCTCCTCTGTAACGGCAATATGGAGAGTCATAGCCGTGTAATAGACATATATGAGATTTCCAACCTGTTCTGTAGTCATACTAAAAGACATAGCGATGGTCATAGCATTTGGCATATTTCAATCTAGCATATGGAGTTTGGCATATAGCCCATAGCATTCGGCATACAACTCTTGAAACAAAGCACTTGGCATATAAACTGAGATTGACATATAGCAACTGATATTGACATAGGCATATAAGCTGATCTGACTGTAAACTTGCAATAGCTAGCACTTGGTATTCAACATATAAAACTGGCATATGAGCCTTGGCACATGACAGCCGGCATATAACATATAGCATATGGTCAAAAATAGATACTACACCTGACACAGCAAATAGCAATAGTGGTCTCTATGCAAGGTGATTCTCATAGCATTTGGCATATAACTAGATACTGAACTTGATATGTTAACTGGCATACTGACTATAGCACCGTAACAGGTATACAAATTGGTATATGCAAAGACATAGGATTTGGCATAATGGATGTTTGGCATATAAGCCGGCACATATCACATAGTAATTTGCTTACAGTAACAGACCTAAGTCTAAGATATGAGATATCCTCTAAGTCATAGGATTTGACATGCTACTGTTGGCATACAAAGCCGGCATATAACATGCCCAGATAAAACTTTGCATAAGACTGTAGGCATATAAACTGATACTGACTATACTATTTGCAGCAGGCATATGCAGCAACTGGCACATAGACAGACATATAGGAGAAATACTGAGTAGCTGATATGCAAGCATGCAAACTAATTTTAAACAGTAACAGTACTACTGTAATGGTTGGCTAGGCTCATGCCTAGCCCCCGAGTTACTTTTGCTACTACAGAGATAATAAATTCGGAAAAGCCGGCTAGCCCCGGGTTAACATATTTAACCCGGGGAAACAGTATAATAAGCGCTAAAAAGGTGATAGCCTCTAAATATCATTTGGAGTTATACACTCGCGTGCGATATAGAAATATACATAATAAATACTTACATTGCATTGTTGGGGCAGAATGTATAATGGCATACATATTTGTCCAATCGACATACCGCTTTTCTTTTTAGCCCGCCGAGATACCATTCTTCAACCGACATAGATCGCGCCATCAGCTAATCATCCGACATATTACTAAGCCGGCCTCTCTATTTATTTACTTGACTTGCACTTCGTCTTAGTATGCACAGTTGCCAGCCGACATATATGTGCCGGCACCCCACTTTCCTCTTTGCTTCCATTCGGCAGATTCTTTTTTATGCCGACGAGCTAATTTCAATCGACACACACTCTTTTTTACTGAGACCTCAATCACCAGCAACATCTTCTACTCGGTTGCACCTCTACTCTTTCTGCCGACACATCTTTTTTCTTTTACGTCGGCAGTGAGAGGATGGCACGGTCGCATCTCTTCTCTTTTTTCTTCTAGGCAACTACTGATTCTTTCCTTCACAAGGCAGCATATGCCTATTTCTCTTTTTCCTCCTACCCGACATGCATGTACACTTTTCCTTTACATTTTAGCAGCAGGGCCTACTTCCAATCTCCATGTCGGCACCTTGGATCTTTTCTTCAATCTCTCTGGCATCCGACAGAGGCACAGCGGCCGGCTGAAACGAGTGTCGGCCGGGCGCGGACTCGCGCAGAAGCCGGTACTGCTGTGCACAGCGGGAACAGGAGAAGAGCATAACCGGCAGAGCGAGCTGGCCGGGATACGCGACGACGCCGGGGACGGACAAGTCACAAGTCCAGGACATCGGGCGGCGGGCGCTTCCATGCCAGCAAGAGCTGGGCGCAGGGATGCCGGCCCGGGCGAGGCGGCGCTGATGCCGGCCCGGACGAGGCAGGCGGCGCGGCGGGGAGCAAGTGCCGGCCGGACGCGGCCGAGACAGCACGGCGTGGCCGAGACATCGCGGCGCGGCTGGGACAGCACGGCGTGGCCGAGACGTCACGGCTTGGCCGGGACAGCATGGCGCGGCCGGGATACGGCTTGGCCGGGGCAGCATGGCGCTGCCGGGATACGGCTTGGCCGAGGCAGCATGGCGCAGCCGAGGAGAGCGGCGACCGGAGATGCACAGAAGAACGCGCTGGACTCGAGCCAGACCGACGGGAAGCGGTCGGAGGGCGACGGGGCGTGGGCGCGCGAGGCCCGCAGGGAAGGACGCGGAGCTCACGGACGCCGACGGCGCGGCCGGCGCGAAGCAGCGGTCGACGCCGGCGGGAAGCATAAACGAAGGGCGGAGGGACGGCGCACGGCGAGGTGCGCCTCAGCATAGGCACAGACGCGCAGTCCCCGATGCTGCTCCAAACTACCTGCCGCACGATAATCGCGCAAGTGCCACACAGGCACGAACGCAGCTTGGGAGCTGCAGCGGCCAGGGCGACGTCGAGCCCGCAGCCCCCGAGACTTTCGGAGACGCTGGCGAAAGAAGATGGCAGCAGGGTGAAGCAACGTCGCAGCCCCCGGCTGCTGCTAGCGAGGAAGAAGAAATCGAGCCGTCCACCACGGACGGTGGCGGGCGAGCACACAGGAGCGCAAGCGATGCCGAGGCCCCAGGCTTCACGCTGGACGACGGAGATGCCGCAACGGCGAGCGTGCAGCTCACGGTGATGATGGCGGAGAAGAGGTCGGCTAAGCCAACCAGTGAGCAGCACCTCGAGACCCGGCCCGATGCGCTCGCCGGAGTTGATGAAGAAGGTCCCGCCCGGATATAATCCAGCCAGCGCCACTATCTGCCCCACGGTGGGCGCCAATTGTCGTCGTGGTGAACGAGCATATGCCACAGGGTGGCTAAAGTTGGGGCCGATAGACACTGTCGGATCCGGGAGAGGGAAGACGCGATGAAGACCGCGCACGGAAGACACAGCAAACACGGCGAGCTACCCAGGTTCGGGGCCCTCGGGAGGAGGTAAAACCCCTACTCCTGCCTGTCTGATCTATATGAGCTGTATCTGGGAGCTACAATGATGTCCCTTGAGCTATTTGTCTCAAGGAAGAAGAAGAAAGGAGCTCACTACTGAGAGCTATGGGCCTGGCTCGATGGCCTCCAGTGCCTCTCTCCCTCTCACGTACGAGTGCTCCCTCCTCTTATACAAATGAGTGAGAGAGTGAGAGGGGACACATGGGACATACCCCATGTGTCATCTACAGTACACATGGTACACCACTATTCATCAATAGTGGTCTACTTTAGTCTTGTCATCTTGTTCTATCTCTGGTACCAGGGCACTGTAGCCATGTAGTCTTGTCATTATCCCTGGCGTCCTTTAGAAAGGATCCAATGTACTGATCTTATCCTCTCAAGCTGATATACCGATCCTGGGACTTGAAGCGAGCCGACACTAGGAGGCGAGGGAACAACGACGTAGCACCTGGTGTCGTACGCCGGTCGAGGGAGCGTGCCGGCCCTGGCGGCCGAGCGTCGATCGAGGGGAGACGCTGGCGACGTTGGCTCGGAGGCCTCGCCTTGGCCCAGGGAAGCACCGGCCTGGAGGGCGCTGGCCTGATGGCGGCCTGGAGATGACAGGGCGACGAGGCCTCCTGGAGCCGGCTGGCTCGCCTGCAGGCCTGGCCCAAGGGGTGAGCAGGGCATGGGAATGCCGGACGGGCCTATTCCGGCCCAGCGCAGGGTGACGCCCGCTGGCTGGCTGGAATGCCGGCCTAGCCCCTGGAATGCCGGCCCAGCTTCTGGAATGCCGGCCAGGGCTGGCATATGCCGGCCTGATAAGTGATATGCCGGCCTGGGCTTAAGAACAACAGGCCAACTTTGCTATGTTCCGGCCCAGGTTGTTGTTTACCTTCTTTCATATATTCCTGCACATATAATTCGGTATATACAGTGTATGTTAGTTATACTAAAGGGGTACTTTGGTATACCCGGGGTTATATCCCCGACAAAAATACCTAACTACAAATAACTAACAAGTTGTGAACAAAAATAAAGGTGAAAAACAAAGGTTAAACGCAGTACTAGCAAAAGAGAACACTCGCAGAACAATAAGAGTGAAAACTAGAGTGTTCTAGGCAATGAAAACGGAGTGTGTCTCTCTCTCCAAAACAAACATGCTAGGATCCAACAATATACTACAGCAAACAAAGCAAAAGAAAATAGAAAGCAAAACTAAAGACGCTCCAAGAACAACACATAGCATATGAAGCAATAAAAATATAGTGTTTTGAAAGATGACATGATGAGGACATCTCTACCATTCTTCCATTAATCACTGAAGATGATGATGCAAAGATTCAAGACACTAATGAGATTAGAATTGGACCCATTACAAGAGCTAGAGCCAAGTTATTAAATCAACAAGTGAACTCCTTCTTAGTTGGTTCTGGAATATTACATAATAAGAATTTTATACTACCTAAATCTTTGCATCTATGTTTGATCAGGTTTGAGGAACGCTATGGAGTTGAAGGAGAAGAGGCAAAGCTGCAGCAAGAGGAAGAAGGAGCCACGGTAGAAAATAGCATGTTTCTCTGCCGCGGCAGAAAAAGGCTGCAATCTCTGCCACGGCAGGAAACTGCCTATTTCTCTGCCGCGGGCAGGGAATTGGCGCTAGAGGGGAGAGGGCCTCTGGGGTCTGGCGCTAGGGGAGGATCGGGAGGCGTGCGCCAGGGAGAAGTCGAGGACCAGGAGGTGGGGCCCAGCATGGGTGCCCCATGTGGCTAGGTGCTCTTGGCGCACTAGGGCCGAGCCCAACTCGGGCCGGCTTATATCCGACATGGCCTAGCCAAGTCGTGGAGGCTGTCTACCCCATATAGCTAGCCGCCACACCATTATTCAAATTAGACTACATTTTGTTTAAACCCTAGATTGGATTGCTCTAAGCATTCATCTTGAATCCTCTGAATTTGTGATTGTGTTTCGTTAGACAAATTTAACTACCGGCTCTAATTAAGTGTTATCTATCGTTCCACTGAGAATTGGTAGATTGCAAACTGTTCGTGATCCGGGATCGCGGGCACAAGTGTGTGGTGTTGCGAATATCAGTGGGTTGAAGATCTGTTGCATATGGCAATAGGGGAACAGCCGTTGAGAGTTCATTAGCTTCGCGCAATTTATCTCCACTCCACCATCATCATCTACGCCGCTCACTGAGAAGATCGGGCCACCCCATATCATCTGGTATTAGATTTACAGCGTTTACTCGGTGAGCAATTCATAATCCATCCATCCATTAGATTCATTTTTATTTCCTATCCAGGAAAAGCCCCACAAAAATATTAGGAGTCGTAGTTTTTGCCTGAGATCTAGATCGCCTACGGTGTCCTAGTTCTTGTGCTGGTCGTGTTCTTCATTTGTGTCAACTTTTTCTCATTTTTAGTGTAGATCGTGTAGGGTTTTAGGGTCGATTCGAGTCAGTTTTTGGTCTGTTTTCGTCGGAGTCTATGTTTTGAAGATCGATCTTGGCTACAGATCCTCACGTTGGCCGATCCGGTCTTTTTTTGGGTCGAATTAGATCTGTTTTGGGGTTTTTGTTTCGGTCTTGGATCTCTTTTCTTGGCTGAACCAGGGAGTCCGTCTGCTGCACGACTTGAGAGGGGCCGCCGCGCGCCACTATAGTCCTTGCCGCGCACTGCCTGCCCACGGCAGCCGCCCTCTACCGTCACTGCCGTGGCAGCCGCCAGCTGCTTGCGCTGCCGCGCGATAGGGTCCTGTCGCACCATGTTTTGCCATGCGTTTGCTGCCGCGGCACAGAACTGCAGATTTTTCTGCCGCAGCACGAGTTTGGGCAGATTTCTGCCGTGAGAATTTTGGTGAGTCTAGTTTTGGTTTTTCATTTTGCGTCCACTTACCATACATCGAGTCTGTTCTTTGTGAGCCATAGCAAGCCATTCGTCGTGTCTAGAACTATCCTATGAGACTAGCATCTTTTGTTGCTCTACGGGCTGCTCATTAGGTTGTTGGTGCTCCAGTTGGTTCTATCGTGCTCAGTTTTTCAGTGGTGTTTGTGGCCTGTAAGTATATAGTCAAAAAAATATAGAAAAAGAGATATCGAAAAAGAGAGAGAAAAAGACTATTATCAAGCTTGAGTTTGCTATCTATTTGCACATATTGGCAGTGTTTTCCTTTGGTTTGCACCTGTAGATTGAGCAATCTTGTGCTTGTATACTTTGAGCCTTTTGCAAGCGTCTCTCCTTGTGCATTGCAACACGAGCTTTACTCCGACATCAATATTTTGTGCTCTTGTTTATAGTTGCTTTGCCCTATTTATCTCCACCGTGTGTGTGTTCCGTGGGTCTTTGTCATACGTCCAGCACTAGGATTTTGGTACTTTGGCGTGTAGGTAACCTCACCTAGAGATTCACCATATATCCTGGTTGTCGTGTGATAGTCATTCCCTCGGTATTCGCATCATCACATCTGTGCACATGTTCTTGATCATCTATTGGTAATCACTTCTAATTCACTTTGGAGCGGTAAGATTTCCTTTCTTTGAGTTGCTTAGTGATTTTGAGAGTTCCACCATACTGAGATTTTGTTTTGTGCACTAACATACTAATCATGTCTGTTTGTGGTGAGTTTAATGTGATGCAGAAAAAGGACGCTAATGCTATAGCTTTGTGGAGTGATTTTGAAGGGTTACATGACAGCTTGCAGAGTTCTATTCAGCTCACAGCCGATGGTCTTGATGCAGATGTTCAGGCTGTCCAAACCAAGTTGCAAGAGACGGATACATCAATCAAAGCCGTTCAAACACAAGTGACAATGTTACAGACCTCCGTTGATGCTTTGACACAGTCAATGGAGGATATTCGAGTTCTGATGCAGCGCAATGAGGCGCAGCGCACTGAAGCTCAGTTTGATGATCCTAGTGTTGGTGACAATGCTGAGAAACCTTTTGCTCTGGGCCATGGTGCATATGCTCATGGGTACCGTGGTCGTGGTTTTGTCCCCGTCGGTGCTCAGCGTGTTCCAGTGATTCCTGCTCCAGGGGCTACCCCACGCCATGATGATGGGCCACCTAGGCCAAAATTCACTATTCCCCAGTTTCATGGCAATGATGTTGAAGAGTATCTCAACTAGGAGCTGAAAGTGGAGAAGCTGTGGCGTTTGCATGAGTACACTGAGGAGCGCAAAGTTCAGTTGGCATCTTCTGAGTTTGAAGGCCTGGTATTGATATGGTGGGATTATGTCTGTAATTCTTGTGCTATTGACAGAGTTCCTGCTATTGTTACCTGGCGTGTTATGAAGTAGGAGATGCGGCATCATTTTGTACCAGCAAATTATGTTCGTTCACTATATGATAAGTTGACAAATTTGAAGCAAGGTCTGAAGACAGTCGATGCATATTTCTATGAGATGGAGATGATTATGCAGCGTGCTAAAGTTCGTGAGCCCGAAGATCAAATAATGCAGCGTTTCCTTGCTGGATTATCTTTCCAGATTCGGCGCATTGTTCGACACCATCCTTATGCAGATATGTGTGAGCTCTTACATCAGTCTAGAGAGGCTGAAGCTACTGTGGCCATGGAGGCCAGATTTGCAGCACGTTCTCCGTCAGCTAGAGGACATTTTCCATCACGTTCTCCCTCTAGTGGTCAGAATTCTGGTGGTGTTCGTGAGGCTAGTTCTGTTGGTGACCGTGCGAGTACTCTTGTGAAGCCTGATGTGTCCAACAACAAGCCTTCACCTGCTATGAGTGGCTTGGGTTCCACTTCTTCCACAGACAGAAATCGAGATATGAGTTGTCACACATGTGGTGGCAAGGGACGCTTCAGGCGTGATTGCCCCAATAAGAAGACCATGATAGTTGATGCTTATGGTGGGTACGAGACTGGGGATGATGCTGATCCGTTTGAAGAAGAACCTGTAGAGGTCAATGAGGAAATTTATTATTGTGATGCTTCTCCAAATCCCGTGTATGTGTGTTCCTCTCGGGTCTTGCAAGTCAGTCCAAGTCCAGATGATCAAAGATGCAATTTCTTTCAAACACGGGCTGATGTGAGTAAAGGTAGAGCATGCAAAGTCATTATTGATGGTGGGAGTTGCAGAAATTTGGCTAGTAAAGAGCTTTGTACAAAACTGAAATTGAAGTACTATCCACACCCCAGCCCATATTTTATCCAATGGTTGAGTGATGCTGGTGAGATGAAAGTTAGCCATATAGTACATGTGGATTTTCATATTGGGGCCTATAAAGATACTGTCGAGTGTGATGTGGTACCTATGACAGTGTGTCATCTCTTGTTAGGTCATCCATGGCAATATGATCGTGATGTTCGTCACAATGGCAAGGCAAATACATATCAATTCAAATGGCAAAGCAAAGATGTGGTACTGAGACCTATGTCTCCCTAGGCAATTGTTAATGAGTCCCGTCAGAAGACTGAAGTTAATCTTGAGCATGAGCATGAGAGGACACAACGACAAGAACCTGCTTTGACAGTGCATGATCACACATCTTGAGCCGTGGCACACTTCACTGCATGCTTCGCTGCTGCGGCCCAGCTTTCCAGCCACTTTGCTACCACGACAGAGCCACCAGTTCCGACCTCTGCCATGGAAGAGATTACTGCCCACCTCTCTGCCGTCGCCTGCCATCATCCTTGCCGCGACACAAGATGTGCCCAGTTCTCTGCCGCGGCACCACCTCAGGCCAGCCAGCCTGCGGCGCCAGTGTTGTATGCCTGCTCTGCTGGAGGAACTAATGCATTCATGTTGATGGCTACCAAGGAGGATTTGAGGGAATTTGGAGATAACCCTTCCGCCATGCCAATAGTGCTGGTGTACAAGGGTGAAATTTTGGTTTCTAACGATATGACCCCTCTCTCTATTGGTGTTTCCAATGTTTTGCAGGAGTTCCATGATGTGTTTCCGGAGGAGGTACCCGATGGTTTGCCACCATTGCGGGGTATTGAGCATCAAATTGATTTGATCCCAGGAGCATCATTGCCTAACCGGGCACCTTACCGCACCAACCCCGAAGAGACTAAAGAGATTCAGAAACAAGTACAAGCACTTCTTGATAAAGGGTATATTCGTGTGAGCCTTAGTCCTTGGGCTGTTCCTGTTATTTTAGTGCCTAAGAAAGATGGTACCTGGTGCATGTGTGTAGATTGTCGAGCTATTAATAACATCACTATTCGATATCATCATCCTATTCCCCGTTTAGAGGACATGTTAGATGAACTGAGTGGTGCTGCTGTTTTCTCTAAAATTGATTTGCATAGTGGTTATCATCAGATTAGGATGAAAGAAGGGGATGAGTGGAAAACTGCCTTTAAAATGAAATTTGGTTTATATGAGTGGTTAGTCATGCCTTTTGGTCTCACTAATGCACCTAGTACTTTCATGCGATTGATGAACAATGTTTTGCAAGATTTTATTGGCAAGTTTGTGGTTGTGTATTTTGATGATATATTAATCTACAGCCGCAATGAATCTGAACATATTGTTCATATTAGACAAGTTTTGCATGTGCTACGTGATGCTAAATTGTATGGTAATCTTAAGAAGTGCACTTTTTGCAAAGACAAGGTCGTATTTTTGGGATATGTTGTTTCTAAGAATGGAGTTGAGGTAGATAATTCTAAAATTGTAGCAATACAAAATTGGCCTACTCCTATGAATGTTAGTCAAGTTAGAAGTTTTCATGGGCTTGCTGGTTTCTATAGACGTTTTGTGAAGGATTTTAGAACCATAGCCGCAGTTCTGAATGAACTTACTAAGAAAGGTGTTGCTTTTGTGTGGGGGGCAGCCCAAGATAATGCTTTTGATGAGTTGAAAAGATTGCTCACTTCTACACCATTACTTGCACTGCCTGATTTTAATAAGCAATTTGAGATTGAGTGTGATGCTAGTGGCATAGGTATTGGTGGTGTGTTAATGCAAGAGGGTCGGCCTATAGCTTATTTTTCTGAGAAGCTTAGTGGTGCTCGTTTGAACTATCCTGTGTATGACAAAGAATTATATGCTCTTGTGCGTGTGCTTGAAGTTTGGCAACATTATTTGTGGCCCAAAGAGTTCATTATACATTCTGATCATGAAGCTTTGAAGTATTTGAAAGCACAATCAAACTTGCATAGGCGACTAGCTAAGTGGGTTGAATTTATTGAGTCTTTTCCATACATCATTAAACATAAGAAAGGAAAAGACAATGTGGTAGCTGATGCTCTCTCTAGGAAGAACATGTTGTTAACACAATTGGATGTGAGAGTTCCTGGTTTAGAGAGTTTGTGTGATTTGTATGCTACTGATCATGATTTTGCTACCCCATATAAGTTGTGTGCTAATGGGAAATCTTGGGAAAAATATCATATTCATGATGGGTATTTGTTTTGAGCTAACAAATTGTGTGTTCCAGAATCGTCTGTGTGTTTGCTCTTATTGCAGGAATCACATGCTGGTGGCTTGATGGGCCATTTTGGGTGTGAGAAAACACTCCTCATGCTCGCTGATCACTTTTATTGGCCTAAGATGAGGCGTGATGTGGACAGATTTGTCAAGCGTTGCATCACTTGCAACACATCCAAGTCGAAGTTGAAGCCTCATGGTTTGTATACTCCTCTACCTGCACCTACTACACCATGGGAAGACATTAGCATAGATTTTGTATTAGGATTGCCTAGAACTAGGAGAGGACATGATTCTATATTTGTGGTAGTGGATCGTTTTTCTAAGATGGCACACTTTATTGCCTACCACAAGAGCAACGATGCGTCGCATATTGCTACTCTGTTTTTCAGGGACATTGTGAGATTACATGGAGTACCAAGGACAATTGTTTCTAATCGTGATGTGAAGTTCATGAGTTACTTTTGGAAGACACTTTGGGGAAAGCTGGGGACAAAGTTACTATTCAGCACTACTTGTCATCCCCAAACTGATGGACAAACAGAGGTGGTGAATCGCACATTATCATAGTTGTTGCGATCTATGATAAAGAAGAATCTGCGTGTTTGGGAGGATTGCTTGCCACATGTTGAGTTTGCTTATAAGTTATAACAGGGCTATACACTCCATCACACCACTTGATTTGTTGCCTTTGCCTATTCAAGAAAGAGAGAACATGGAGGCATCCAAGAGGGCAGAGTTTGTGAAGAAGATACATATGAAGACAAAAGAAGCTATTGAGAAGAAGGGCAAGGACAATGCTAGCCGTGTCAACAAGAAGCGAAAGGAGGTGATATATCAGCCAGGAGACATGGTGTGGGTTCATTTTCGCAAGGACAGATTTCCTGAGAAGCGTAAGTCAAAGTTACTCCCAAGAGGTGCTAGTCCTTACAAGGTTCTTGCCAAGATCAATGATAATGTATACAAAATAGATTTGCATGTCGAGGAGTTTGGTGTCAGCAATTCTTTCAATGTGGCTGATTTGACACCGTATGAGGAGGAAGATCTTGACGCGTCAAGGTCGACGCCTTTCTAAGGGGGGGGAGGATGATGAGGACATCTCTACCATTCTTCCATTAATCACTGAAGATTATGATGCAAAGATTTAAGACACCAATGAGATTAGAATTGGACCCATTACAAGAGCTAGAGCCAAGTTATTAAATCAACAGGTGAACTCCTTCTTAGTTGGTTCTGGAATATTACTTAATGAGAATTTTATACTACCTAAATCTTTGCATCTATGTTTGATCAGGTTTGAGGAAGGCTATGGAGTTGAAGGAGAAGAGGCATGGCTGCAGCAAGAGGAGGAAGGAGCCACGGTAGAAAACAGCACGTTTCTCTGCCGCGGCAGAAAAAGGCTGCAATCTCTGCCGCGGCAGTCTTTTTCTGCCGCGGCACGAAACTGCCTATTTCTCTGCCGCGGGCAGGGAATTGGCGCTAGAGGGGAGAGGGCCTCTGGGGTCTGGCGCTAGAGGAGGAGCGGGAGACATGCGCCAGGGAGAAGTCAAGGACCAGGAGGTGGGGCCCAGCACAGGTGCCCCACGTGGCTAGGTGCGCTTGGCACACCAGGGCCGAGCCCAACTCGGGCCGGCTTGTATCCGACTTGGCCTAGCCAAGTCATGGAGGCTGTCTACCCCCATATAGCTAGCCGCCACACGATTATTCGGATTAGACTACGTTTTGTTTAATCCCTAGATTGGATTGCTCTAAGCATTCATCTTGAATCCTCTGAATTTGTGATTGTGTTTTGGTAGACAAATTCAACTACTGGCTCTAATTAAGTGTTATCTGTCGTTCCACTGAGAATTGGTAGATTGCAAACTGTTCGTGATCCGGGATCGCGGGCATAAGTGTGTGGTGTTGCGAATATCATTGGGTTGAAGATCTATTGCATCTAGCAATAGGGGAACAGCCGTTGAGAGTTCGTCAGCTTCGCGCAATTTATCTCCACTCCACCATCATCATCTATGTCGCTCACTGAGAAGATCGGGCCACCCCATATCATGACCTAATATTTTTTTGATGAAGAAGGGGGTGCCTTGGGCATCCCCAAGCTTTGACGCTTGTAATTCTTGGATATTTCTTGGGGTGACATGGGCATCCCCAATCTTGAGATTTTTTCCATTCTTCATCTCATCTCATCATTCTCCTTTCCCTACACTTGAAAACTTCCTTCATACAAAATTTCACACAATTCTTATTAGCAACATTAGTGTATGCAAGATAGTAGATCCACTTTTGGTTCAGTTTCAACTCAAGTACAACACTTATTAACACATTAGCTACTATATCAACTTCTCTCAAAAGTTCCGTGATCAAAAGAACTCAAAAAGAAAGAGATCAAGAGGCAAATGCAAATAGTGGCAGAAATCTGTCACAACGGAACAGCTGGTAAAGATCAATTTTTTCGAAAATCTTCTGTTGCTCAAATCGAAAAGTGCGCAACTAATGAAAGTTAGATAATAACCTGGGGCATGTGCACAAGAAATCTCAGATCAAAACGACTTTCTGGAAATTTTCACGAATATTTACAACAAAGCGCAGAAATCTGTTTCGGGATAGCAACTTCCCCAAATCTTACCTTCCTCCAATTAGAGGCTACTCTTGGCACAAAAACGAAATAAAATGATAAATAGAGGTTATTACAGTAATAAAAACTTCCAAGACTCAACAAAAATAAAAATTACTGAAAATAAAACATTGGGTTATCTCCCAAGAGTGATTTTCTTTAACGCCTTTGTGCTAGGCGCATTGATTTTAAAAGATGCTCACGTAAGCACCATAAAAGAGCTTGAAGCAAAAGAGAGCATCAAAAAGCAAATATGAAACACTTTTAATTCTAAACCACTTCCTATGAAAAATAATCTTGTAAAGAAACAAGTCATGAAAGCACAAAGCAACAAGCATAGGAAAGCAAAACAAGTGCAACTTCAAGATTTTCAACATAAAGAGGGGAAACTTAATATTATTGAGATGTATAAAGCCATGTTTCCCTCTCTCATAATAACTTTCAGTAGCATCATGAATAAAATTAACAATATAACTATCACATAAAACATTCTTATCATGAGCCACATGCATAAAAGAATTAATACTCTCCACATAAACATAGTCATTCCTATTAATCATAGTGGGAGCAAATTCAACAAAATAGCTATCATTATTATTCTCATCACCATAGTCATCAAATATAGGAGGCATATTGTAATCATAACTAACTTCCTCCTCAATAGTAGGTGGACTGAAAATATCATACTCATCATTGTAATCATCATATATTGGAGGCATAGTATCATCAAAGTAAATTTTCTCCTCCGTGCTTGGGGGACTAAAAATATCATGCTCATCAAAACCAGCTTCCCCAAGCTTAGACTTTTCCATAGCATTAGCAATGATGGTGTTCATAGAATTCATACTAATAACACTGCTATTAGCATGCAAATAAAGTTCCATAGGTTTTTAAATTTTCTCTTCAAACACTTCATGTCCTAACTCAAGATAAATACTATAAAGCTCTCTAATTTTGTTGTTGTTTTCCATTAAGCCTAACTAGTGAAAATAAAAACAAGAAACAAAAAGATATAACTACAGAATCTAAAGGAAATAACTTCGAGCACTCACACACCATCAATAGTACTAGAAGATAGCTTAGTAGCAACAGGATGTGAGTACCCTTTACCTTACCTCCCCGGCAACGGCGCCAGAAAAGAGCTTGATGTCTAAGAAAACTTCTATTCTTGTAGACAGTGTTGGGCCTCCAAGTGCAGAGGTTTCTAGAATAGCAGCAAGTGTCCCTTAAGTGGATCACCCAAGGTTTATCGAACTCAGGGAGGAAGAGGTCAAAGCTATCCCTCTCAAGCAACCCTGCAATTAAGATACAAGAAATCTCTTATGTCCCCAACACACCCAATACACTTGTCGGGTGTATAGGTGTACTAGTTCGGCAAAGAGATAGTGAAATATAAGTAATATGGATGATTATAAGTGGTAATTGCAATCTGAAATAAAAATCGCTGCAAGCAAACATGTAGTAGAACTGGTTGTAAACGGTGTTTCAATGCTTAGAAACAAGTCATAGGGATCATACTTTCACTAGTTGACACTCTCAACAAAGATAACATAATTGAACACATAAATATCATTCTTCACTATGCTACACTGAACTACTCTCTGGTTGGATAACGAACACTAATCATGCGTAGGTCTACAAAGTTCGCATTCCCCAATCTAGATTACCCCACACTGTCACCTTGAGTACACTAGACGGTTCCAGACAAACACCAACAATTCATAGAGACATCCAACTCAAATCATAACTCATGATAAGTATTAATGTAAAATTTAGCCTAAGAGACACACATAATGCGCACACTGTCACCTTCACATCATGGGACAAGGTATCTCCGGAGATTACAAGAATAAAACCACTTGAGTAGCATAATAGATGAAGAGTGACATCTACTAATTCAACTAGATACAAAGCTCATGATCACATAAAGATTACACAATGGGAGAGAGAGATGAACCACATAGCTACCGGTAGAGCCCTCAGCCCCGGGGGAGAACTACTCCCTCCTCATCATAGGAGACAGCAATGACGATGAAGATGGCGGTGGAGTCGATGGAGATGGCTCCGGGGGCAATTCCCCGTCCCGGCAGGGTACCGGAACAGAGACTTCTGTCCCGCGAAATTGGTCTTCGACGGTGGCGGCGCTGTGGAACTTTTCATGGACGGAGACTGGACTATTTAGGGTTTTCGCCTTGGGGAGAATATATAGGCGAAGGGCGATATCAGAGGGTGGACCAGGGGCCCACACCACCTGGTGGCGCGGCCAGGGGGACCCGCGCCACCACCTAGTGTGGCTGCATTGGCCCTTCTTCGTCTCCTCTTTGGACTCCGTCTTTGTGACAGCAAAATAGGAACTTCGGGCTTCGTTTCGTCCAATTCCGAGAATATTTCCCGTGTAACTTTTCTGAAACACAAAAACATCAGAAAACATGAACTGGCATTGTGGCATTTTGTTAATAGGTTAGTTCCAGAAAATGCATAAAAATTCCACGAAGTGTAAACAAAACATAAAGCAATTCGTGTAAAACAAGCATGGAGCATAAAAATTATAGATATGTTTGCAACATATCAAGGCCCAGGGGCGCCCAGTCGGCAGGGCCTATGCGGGTCGTGTGCAATCAGTACCATCGTCATCTCGAGTCTAGCGCGACAGGCCTAGTGGCGCCCATCGTTTTTTGTTAAAAAAAACTATGTATGTTTCACAAAATAAATAAAGTGTTCGTTAGCTCAAATAAATAAATGGTGCCCATAAATAAAGTGCATTTGATCATTTATTAGATCATCATCAAAGGGTTCCAATAAATTATGTTTTTCCTAATGGGGGTCAGTTTTTGCAAAACACAAATGGGCTTGATTTTTCAAAACACAAATGTACTTACTTTTTTGAGTGAATTTCACTTTTTACCCCATAATTATACTTTTGCGACACTAATTACCCACATCGAGTCAAAATTTGTCTAGAATACTTCTTCTAGAAGCTTTGGATCATCTCTTTTTTATGTGTGGCTATTGTGTAAGGCGTGAAGTGGTGATTGGGGTTCAAAAATACCAACATGATCCCAAGAAATTGAACAACTGGATATGAGAAGTCTGGACATGATTGTCGATGGCGAGCTCCGACCGTTATACATTTTTTCACGCCACATTGAGGTAACATGCCGATCCTATCTAACAAAAACAAGAAAAATACTAAACTAGGGTAAAACCATGTTAAAGTCTCCTAATTGAGACATTTAGGTAAAAGTTCCACTAAATGGGGTAATAAGTGTCACAAATGCACAACTACGGAGTAAAAAGTGGAATTCAATCTAAATTTTTTATCGAGTTATTGTCTTGGTGGCAAACTGGGTGGGACACCACCAGAGAGAGACGGGGGTAGAGTGAGCAAGACGACTGATTATCCTGTCCGTTAGATCAGAGGACCAATGGTTGGTGGCCACGATCTGTGTGACAATTGTCTCGACCAATCAGGGTATAGCAGCCAAAGTGAGTAGCAGTTAGAACTTTTATAAGAGTTTCTGACAAGAGATAGGTCTAAACTAAGCAAAAGTTCAGATATGGGAAAAACTGAGTACAACTAACAAATCAAAGGGCACACAATCCTGAGATTTCAGGGACTCAAGACAAAAGTAGAACACAAGGCCCGTAGTACAAATATCATAACAATAGTTAATATATATACTAGAAAAAAACACATCGATCGTATATATACTAGCATAGAAAAACATAGAGATCTGCACCCTACTGGGTGAGGTCCAGGTGGGTTTGTGTCGGGGCGGAGCCCCATCTCGCGGTGCGATCAGATGCGTTGCCAAAGCTAAATGGATCGTATGACTAGGAAGCACGTGTTCAGTTGAATAGAAATCATCCAAGCAAATTGGGAAGAAATATTGTCACATAGTTAGACACACACGTCTATTTGGATATCAGGCTGAAAGATTTCTCCGATAGGTATAGTCATAAGAGCATCTCCAGCCGCGCCTCCCAAAGGACCACCCAAAGAGATTTGGGACGCGCCAGACGTTCGGCCTCACCCAGTCGTGTGCCGCAAAGGCCTTTTTGGTTCAGCTCGGTGCTACCAAGTTGATGTGGGAGCAAACTGTCCTTGTGCGTGGTGGATAACCAGCCCGTTGGGAACCCCAAGAGGAAGGTATGATGAGTATAGCAGCTAGTTTTCCCTCAGTTAAGAAACCAAGGTTTAATATCGGTCAGGAGAGGAGAGACAATGACGACTGAAGGTGATGCAGACTGGCTTAGTAACACTCCAACAAGGGCGCCGTTAACGATACTTGTTGACTGATGGCTAGTTGATGAAGGAGATTATTCTTCTTCGTCCTCCAGCAGCAATCCTTGTGCATGGTGAATGACCAGCCCGTTGGGAACCCCAAGAGGAAGGTATGATGAGTATAGCAGCTAGTTTTCCCTCAGTTAAGAAATCAAGGTTTAATATCGATCAGGAGAGGAGAGACAATGACGACTGAAGGTGATGCTTGCTAGTTTGCGACAGCAGCGGACAATTTATATATGGCGCCTCGTCCAAGCTTTGCTTGCTAGCTGCAACGTGGAACCTGCACACACACACACAAACAAATACTTTGTTCCCAACTTGCGATGAGGTTGTCAATCTCACCGGTTTGCTTGAAACAAAGGTTATGAGCGTATCGAGTGGAAAACAATATAGTATGCGAGTAAAGTAAACAGTACGAGAAAAGTAAACAGGTGATAACAATATGATGTAAATAGGACCGGGGTCCACAGTTCACTAGTGGTGTCTCTCCATAGATAAAATAACACATGCTGGGTAAACAAATTACAGTTGGGCAATTGATAAAATAAAGATAAACGTGATATGTCAAGAAGATCACTATGAGATTTACTCTGGGCATTACAACAAAATACATAGACCGCCATCCAACTGCATCTATGACTAATAATCCACTCCCGGGGATATCAATCCGAACACCCTAGAAGTATTAAGTTGCGAACAACAGATAATTGCATTAAGCAAAGTGTGTAATGTAAACAAAGCATATGCCCTTGAGCATATGAATGTTGTTTTCTCCCTAGTAGCAACAGCACATCTACCACCTTAGAGGTTTCTGTCACTCCCCCAGGTGAAATAGAGGCATGAACCAACTATCGAGCATAAATACCCCCTCTTGGAGTCACTAGCAACTACTCGGCCAAGATAGCCACTAACAACGGAGAGCATGCAAGATCATAAACAACATAGAGATAACAAAAGATAATATTCAGTACAGCAACTTAATCATAAACACCAATATTCATCGGATCCCAACAAACCAAACATGTAGAATTACATAACGGTGATCTCAATCATGTAGGGCAGCTCATGAGATCTAAACATGAAGCACAGAGTGGAGGAGACAACCATCTAGCTACTGCTATGGACCCATAGTCCAAGGTAGACTACTCACTCATCGCTCCGGAGGCAAGCATGGCGATGAAGGAGACCTCCGGTGGCGATTCCCCTCTCCGGCAGGGTGCCGGGAAGAGCTTCTGGACCCCCCGATCTTCGGGTCGACGGCGGCGGCGGATCGCGATGTGTTCTGGAAATCTGATCGGGTACTTAGGTTTTTTCCGTCGGGGGGTCTTTATAGGCGAAGGGGCGTCGTCAGAGGTGGGGCCAGGTGGCCTCACGCGGTGGTGGCGCGGGCCAAGGGCTGGCCGCGCCACCCCTGTGTGTGGGCCCTTGGTGGCCCACCTCCTACTCCTCTTCGGATCTCTGGAAGCTTCCGGGTAAAATAAGACTTCAGGAACTTGTTTTGTCCAATTCCGAGAATATTTCCTGTGTATCACTTCTGAAACACAAAAATAGCAGAAAACAGGAAACTGGCACTGTGGCACTTCGTTAATAGGTTAGTTCCGGAAAATGCATAAAAGTGCCACTAAGTGTAACGAAACAATAGGCAAATGGTGTAAAAACAAGCATGGAGCATCAAAAATTATAGATACGTTTGAGACGTATCAAGCATCCCCAAGCTTAACTCCTGCTCGTCCTCGAGTAGGTAAGTGATAACAATAGAATAATTTTTGAGGTGACATGCACCTACACAATCTTGATCATATATGTAAGCATTGGTGAGCTAGGATCATAAGAACTTAAAACATGGGCATGAAGATATAATCATGACAATAAGAACTTAGCAACCATGTTGTAAACATGTAAATGAACACAAACAAAAGATCATGATAATGAAACAATGAAAGTCAAACGTGTGTTCAAATCATAAGGAAAAACATACAAATGGTTTTCAGCTTGTCCTTCAAAGAGAGCAAAACATAAATGCATAGGACACCTTCAAGTTTAAGAGGGCGACTAGATACAAATAATTTAAGAACAAGTGAAACCAACAATATGAGTCAATCAATGAACTTTGGGACAATGCATATCACACTAAGAATGACAACTATGCTCTCTTAATGGTGCATAAAGAAAGAAGGTGGTGATTCAACATAAAAGTAAAAGAAAGGCCCTTCGCAGAGGGAAGCAGTGATTGCAAGTTTTATAACCTTCAAAAATTATGGTACTTACCGGCTTTGAGCTCTCATTGCCCCCATCATAAGCATCTTGAATGGTTAAAGTTAATGCGAGAACAATTATGATGCATATGCTTGACAAATCATAAGTTGAAAACCTCGTGTCCCGTGAATACAAGTACCCAAACCTCATGCTACTTTACTTAGAGTCCCAAGCAAGGCTCTTGTCATTGTAAGTATATGCATATCATTGAGAACCGCCAATGGGGTACCTCCGTGCCCGATGACATGAAACAAGCCCACACCAAAATGACAGGACAAGCAGACAATGAACACCTCGACATCTCTTTTATTTGCCTTTTGTTTAGCTTTTTATTATGAGATGCGTCGTCGAATGTTCACCATGGGTATGCTGCAAATTTCCACCATGAATTATGCATGGATTAGATTGGCGGCCCGGCGTTTCCCTAACACATATACAAACTCCATGATCCTTACAAGATTCCCAATTCATTTCACACCGCGGGCATCCATAAACAAAAGATCACGATATCAACTCAAAAAGAAGTGCAATGTTGAAAGCTTGCCCATGACTGCATGGCTGGGCTAGAATCCAACTTACAACTTGCAAGCATAACAACTCAACATAAGAGACCACAATGTCAAATTTTTAAGAACAGGAAAAAGTAAAGTGTGCCTTCCGGTTCGTGAGAGCTTTACTAACCGAATTTCGCATAATACTGGTAAGAGTTTAATTTGAAGAGAAAATAAAAGCAAGTCAAATTTACTTGGAATAGCAAATTGCTAGTAGGTATGTATGGTGGACACTTTGGAAAACTTTGGCTTTTAGGAGTTGGATGCACGAGTAGAGCTCATACTTAGTACAAGGCGAGGGCTAGCAAAAGACTGGGAGCGACCAACTAAGAGAGCAATAATGGCCATAATCATGCAAAGCGACAAAGCGACATTAAAAGAAGCATACGATGGCATCAAAAGTCAAAAACTAAATGATCATGAAGGCTATTGGCGACTTTGTAAGAGTCTAACATGTGTGAGCATGCGCCAAGTCAACCCAAATAAAGCATCAAGGAGAAAACCAAAATGATGCTTCCATACAATAAAAACAACGCATGATTTTTTCAAAGGCTCATTAAGCAATCTCAGTTATTTGAGACAAGTCATGCTACAGAAAAACCACTAAGCATACTATCAAAAAGACATCAAGCATGACATGAAAAAGCCTAAGCCGCAGTCTACACAAGCTCCTTCTTGTACCACTATTTTGCACAAAGCTTTTTCTCTTTTCCAACACCATTTGAAATTTTTATAAACACCTCTTTTGATGAAAACCAATGAAGATCAGAGGCAAAAATACACCTTGATGAAAATATATGACAAGATCTGAATGCAAATCAAGGCGAAAACGAAAACCAAAAGCAGTAGCAGAAAAAGAAGAACACATGATAACCGATAGGAGTGAGAACTAGAGCGTTCTTTGCAAATGAAAACAAGGTAACTTCTCTAAAGGAAATTTGTTGGGGTCCAACCATTTATTGCAGCAAACAAACAAACTAAACCAACTAAGAAAACTAAAACAACTGACGCTCCAAGAAAAACACATAGTGCATGAAGCAATAAAAATATAGTGTTTTGAAAGGTGACCTGATTTTTGCCGATGAAGAAGGGGTGCCTCGGGGGCATCCCCGATCTTTGACGCTTGTACTTCTTGGATATTTCTTGGGGTGATGCATGGGCATCCCCAAGATTGAGCTTTTGTCCATTCTTCAACTCATCTCATCATTCTCTAATCCCTACACTTGAAAACTTCCTTCATACAAAACTAAACACAATTCTATTAGCAACATTAGTGCAAGCATAACATATAATCAATCCTCTATTTGCTTCAGGTTTCAACTCAAAACCACCACATATATAGCAAATACTACTGTAGCAACATCCCCAAAAGTTTCGTGATCAAAAGAACTCAAAAGAAAGCGATAAAGTGGCAAACACAAATATTGGCAGAAATCTGTCAAAACTGAACAGCTGACAAAGGTCGAATTTTTGAGGGATTTTCTGTTGCTCAAATAAAAAAGTGTTCAACTAACAAAAGTTTGGATATAACCTGGTGCATATGCACAAGAAATCACAGGTCCAAAAGATAAACAGAGAATTTTCACGATTTTTTACGGTGCAGCACCGAAAACAGTTTCAGGACAGCAACATCCGCAAATCTTTACCTCACTCAAATTAGAGGCTTCTCTTGGCACAAAAACAAAATAAACAAGATAAGGAGCGGTCATTACAGTAGTAATGACTTCCAAGACTCAAATAAAAGAAAAAGTGCTGAAAAGAAAACAATGGGTTATCTCCCAAGAGTGCTTTTCTTTAACGCCTTTGAGCTAGGCGCAGAAAATTGCGAATCAAGTAATATCAAGCGATGAAGCATCAAGATCATAATTTGCTCTAAGAATAGAGTCAAAAAGTAATTACTTTCTTTTCCTAGGGAAGTGTTCCATACCTTTCTTTAGTGGGAATTGATACTTGATAGTGCCTTCCCTCATATCAATGATAGCACCTACAGTTCGAAGAAAGGGCCTTCCCAAAATAATAGGACATAAAGCATGGCATTCAACGTCCATAACAAGAAAATCAACCAGAACAAGGTTATTGTTAACCACAATAAGAACATCATTAATTCTTCCCAAAGGTTTCTTCTTAGCAACATCAGCAATAGGAACATCAAAATAACACTTTTCAAGCGGTGGTAAATCAAGCATGTCATAAGTCTTTCTAGGCATGATAGAAATACTAGCACCTAGATCACATAAAGCATGGCAATCATAACCATTAACATGCATATCAATGATGGGTTCCCAACCATCTTCTAACTTCTTGGGAACAGAAGCTTTTTGCTTCAACTTTTCATCCCTAATCTTTATGAGAGCATTGGTAATATGCTTAGTAAAAGCAATATTTAAAGAACTAGCATTGGGAGTCAAAGCAAGATTTTGCAAGAACAAAATTACTTCAGATATATTGCAGCCATCAACATCAAAATCATTAAAAGAAATAGAGCTATCATCTCCCACACTCTGAAAAATTTCAGCACTCTTTTGAGAAAAAGTTTTGGCAGTTTTAGGCTTTTTAACACAAGGAGTGGGAGTTTTATCTACACCAATCAAAGTAAGAGGGTTGCTAACATTAGGAGCAACATCATTAGAGGTAGTAATGGTACATACCTTCATCTCTCTAGCCATCTCATCTTCTCTTTCCCACCTGGCATGCAATTCCGCTAACAATCTAATATTTTCATCAATTCCAACTTGGATAGCATTAGCGGCAGCAACAACATTGCTCTCTTTCACATCATTAGGAAACACTTTTAGTTTCAGAAGTTCAACATCATGAGCAAGGCTATCAACTTTAGAAGCAAGAATATCAATTTTGCCTAACTTTTCCTCAACAGACTTGTTAAAAGCAGTTTGCTTGCCGATGAAGTCCTTGAGCATTACCTCAAGCTCGGAGGGCGCGGCCCTAGTGTTGTTGTAGGAATTACCATAAGAGTTACCATAACCATTACCATTGGTAGAAGGATACGGCCTATAATTGTTACTAGCAAAATTGTTCCTATAAGCATTGTTGTTAAAATTATTGTTTCTAATGAAATTCACATCAACATGCTCTTCTTGAGCAACCAGAGAGGCCAAAGGAACATTATTAGGATCAACATGAGTCCTATCATTAGCAAGCATAGCCATAATGGTATCAATCTTATCACTTAAGGAAGAAGTTTCCTCAACAGAATGTACCTTCTTACCTTGTGGAGCTCTCTCGGTGTGCCATTCAGAATAATTTACCATCATGTTGTCGAGTAGCTTTGATGCGGCGCCCAAGGTAAGGGACATAAAAGTGCCTCCAGCAGCTGAATCAAGTAGGTTCCTCGAAGAAAAATTCAGTCCTACATAAAAAGTTTGGATAATCATCCAAGTAGTCAGTCCATGAGTGGGGCAATTCTTTATCATAGATTTCATTCTTTCCCAAGCTTGAGCAACATGTTCATTATCAAACTGAGTAAACTTCATAATATTGCTACGCAAAGCTATAATCTTAGCAGGAGGATAGTATCTACCAATAAAAGCATCCTTACACTTAGCCCATGAATCAATACTATTCTTAGTCAAAGACAGCAACCAATCTTTAGCTTTTCCTCTCAAAGAAAAAGGAAACAACTTGAGCTTAATAATATCACTATCAACATCCTTATATTTCTGCATTTCACATAGCTCAACAAAATTGTTGAGATGAGCTGCAGCATCTTCAGTACTAGCACCAGAAAATTGTTCTTTCATAACAAGGTTCAATAAAGCAGGCTTAATCTCATAAAAGTTTGCAGCAGGAATAGGTGGTGCAATAGGAGTGCAGATAAAATCACCATTGTTTGTGCTAGTAAAGTCACACAACTTGGTGTTTTCAGGATTGGCCATTTCAGCAAAACAAAAATAAACAAGTAAAAACAACTACCAAGGATTCTAATTTTTTTGGGTTTTTGATAAAAAGCAATGCAGGTAAAATAAATAAAGTAAAGCAAAACAATAACAAAGTAAAGGATGTGTGTGCGAAAAACTCCCCTCGCAGTAGTCTTCTCTTCCTCCCCGGCAACGGCGCCGGAAAAACAGCTGATGGCTAGTTGATGAAGGAGATTATTCTTCTTCGTCCTCCAGCAGCAATCCTTGTGCGTGGTGAATGACCAGCCCGTTGGGAACCCCAAGAGGAAGGTATGATGAGTATAGCAGCTGGTTTTCCCTTTGTTAAGAAACCAAGGTTTAATATCGATCAGGAGAGGAGAGACAATGACGACTGAAGGTGATGCTTGCTAGTTTGCGACAGCAGCGGACAATTTATATATGGCGCCTCGTCCAAGCTTTGCTTGCTAGCTGCAACATGGAACCTGCACACACACAAACAAATACTTTGTTCCCAACTTGCGATGAGGTTGTCAATCTCACCGGTTTGCTTGAAACAAAGGTTATGAGCGTATCGAGTGGAAAACAATATAGTATGCGAGTAAAGTAAACAATACGAGAAAAGTAAACATGTGATAACAATATGATGTAAATAGGACCGGGGTCCATAGTTCACTAGTGGTGTCTCTCCATAGATAAAATAACACATGCTGGGTAAACAAATTACAGTTGGGCAATTGATAGAATAAAGATAAACGTGAAATGTCAAGAAGATCACTATGAGATTTACTCTGGGCATTACAACAAAATACATAGACCGCCATCCAACTGCATCTATGACTAATAATCCACTCCCGGGGATATCAATCCGAACACCCTAGAAGTATTAAGTTGCGAACAACAGATAATTGCATTAAGCAAAGTGTGTAATGTAAACAAAGCATATGCCCTTGAGCATATGAATGTTGTTTTCTCCCTAGTAGCAACAGCACATCTACCACCTTAGAGGTTTCTGTCACTCCCCCAGGTGAAATAGAGGCATGAACCCACTATCGAGCATAAATACCCCCTCTTG
Organism: Dactylis glomerata; assembly: GCA_007115705.1. Classification (NCBI taxonomy): domain Eukaryota; kingdom Viridiplantae; phylum Streptophyta; class Magnoliopsida; order Poales; family Poaceae; genus Dactylis; species Dactylis glomerata. The sequence goes on from QXEO01000066.1 coordinate 2,548,157, forward strand.
GAGTCACTAGCAACTACTCGGCCAAGATAGCCACTAACAACGGAGAGCATGCAAGATCATAAACAACATAGAGATAACAAAAGATAATATTCAGTACAGCAACTTAATCATAAACACCAATATTCATCGGATCCCAACAAACCAAACATGTAGAATTACATAACGGTGATCTCAATCATGTAGGGCAGCTCATGAGATCTAAACAAGAAGCAAATAGTGGAGGAGACAACCATCTAGCTACTGCTATGGACCCATAGTCCAAGGTAGACTACTCACTCATCGCTCCGGAGGCAAGCATGGCGATGAAGGAGACCTCCGGTGGCGATTCCCCTCTCCGGCAGGGTGCCGGGAAGAGCTTCTGGACCCTCCCGATCTTCGGGTCGACGGAGGCGGCGGATCGCGATGTGTTCTGGAAATCTGATCGGGTACTTAGGTTTTTTCCGTCGGGGGGTCTTTATAGGCGAAGGGGCGTCGTCAGAGGTGGGGCCAGGTGGCCTCACGCGGAGGTGGCGCGGGCCAGGGGCTGGCCGCGCCACCCATGTGTGTGGGCCCCTGGTGGCCCACCTCCTACTCCTCTTTGGATCTCTGGAAGCTTCCGGGTAAAATAAGACTTCAGGAACTTGTTTCGTCCAATTCCGAGAATATTTCCTGTGTATCACTTCTGAAACACAAAAACAGCAGAAAACAGGAAACTGGCACTGTGGCACTTCGTTAATAGGTTAGTTCCGGAAAATGCAGAAAAGTGCCACTAAGTGTAACGAAACAATAGGCAAATGGTGTAAAAACAAGCATGGAGCATCAAAAATTATAGATACGTTTGAGACGTATCAAGCATCCCCAAGCTTAACTCCTGCTCGTCCTCGAGTAGGTAAGTGATAACAAAAGAATAATTTTTGAGATGACATGCACCTACACAATCGTGATCATATATGTAAGCATTGGTGAGCTGGGATCATAAGAACTTAAAACATGGGCATGAAGATATAGTCATGATAATAAGAACTTAGCAACCATGTTGTAAACATGCAAATGAACACAAACAAAAGATCATGATAATGAAACAATGAAAGTCAAATGTGTGTTCAAATCATAAGGAAAAACATACAAATGGTTTTCAGCTTGTCCTTCAAAGAGAGCAAAACATAAATGCATAGGACACCTTCAAGTTTAAGAGGGCGACTAGATACAAATAATTTAAGAACAAGTGAAACCAACAATATGAATCAATCAATGAACTTTGGGACAATGCATATCACACTAAGAATGACAACTATGCTCTCTTAATGGTGCATAAAGAAAGAAGGTGGTGACTCAACATAAAAGTAAAAGAAAGGCCCTTCGTAGAGGGAAGCAGTGATTGCAAGTTTTATAACCTTCAAAAATTATGGTACTTACCGGCTTTGAGCTCTCATTGCCCCCATCATAAGCATCTTGAATGGTTAAAGTTAATGCGAGAACAATTATGATGCATATGCTTGACAAATCATAAGTTGAAAACCTCGTGCCCCGTGAATACGAGTACCCAAACCTCATGCTACTTTACTTAGAGTCCCAAGCAAGGCTCTTGTCATTGTAAGTATATGCATATCATTGAGAACCGCCAATGGGGTACCTCCGTGCCCGATGACATGGAACAAGCCCACACCAATATGACAGGACAAGCAGATAATGAACACCTCGACATCTCTTTTATTTGCCTTTTGTTTAGCTTTTTATTATGAGATGCGTCGTCGAATGTTCACCATGGGTATGCTGCAAATTTCCACCATGAATTATGCATGGCTTAGATTGGCGGCCCGGCGTTTCCCTAACACATATACAAACTCCATGATCCCTACAAGATTCCCAATTCATTTCACACCGCGGGCATCCATAAACAAAAGATCACGATATCAACTCAAATAAGAAGTGCAATGTTGAAAGCTTGCCCCATGACAACATGGCTGGGCTAGAATCCAACTTACAACTTGCAAGCATAATAACTCAACATAAGAGACCACAATGTCAAATTTTTAAGAACAGGAAAAAGTAAAGTGTGCCTTCCGGTTCGTGAGAGCTTTACTAACCGAATTTCGCATAACACTGGTAAGAGTTTAATTTGAAGAGAAAATAAAAGCAAGTCAAATTTACTTCGAATAGCAAATTGCTAGTAGGTATGTATGGTGGACACTTTGGAAAACTTTGGCTTTTAGGAGTTGGATGCACGAGTAGAGCTCATACTCAGTACAAGGCGAGGGCTAGCAAAAGACTGGGAGCGACCAACTAAGAGAGCAATAATGGCCATAATCATGCAAAGCGACAAAGCGACATTAAAAGAAGCATAAGATGGCATCAAAAGTCAAAAACTAAATGATCATGAAGGCTATTGGCGACTTTGTAAGAGTCTAACATGTGTGAGCATGCGCCAAGTCAACCCAAATAAAGCATCAAGGAGAAAACCAAAATAATGCTTCCATACAATAAAAACAACGCATGATTTTTTCAAAGGCTTATTAAGCAATCTCAGTTATTTGAGACAAGTCATGCTACAGCAAAACCACTAAGAATACTATCAAAAAGACATCAAGCATGACATGAAAAAGCCTAAGCCGCAGTCTACACAAGCTCCTTCTTGTACCACTATTTTGCACAAAGCTTTTTCTCTTTTCCAACACCATTTGAAATTTTTATAAACACCTCTTTTGATGAAAACCAATAAAGATCAGAGGCAAAAATACACCTTGATGAAAAGATATGACAAGGTCTGAACGCAAATCAAGGCGAAAACGAAAACCAAAAGCAGTAGCAGAAAATGAAGAACACATGATAACCGATAAGAGTGAAAACTGAGTGTTCTTGGCAAATGAAAAGCAAGCAACTTCTCCAAAAGAAATTTGTTGGGGTCCAACCATTTATTGCAGAAAACAAACTAACTAACCAACTAAGAAAACTAAAACAACTGACGCTCCAAGAAAAACACATAGTGCATGAAGCAATAAAAATATAGTGTCTTGAAAGGTGACCTGATTTTTGCCGATGAAGAAGGGGTGCCTCGGGGGTATCCCCAAGCTTTGACGCTTGTACTTCTTGGATATTTCTTGGGGTGATGCATGGGCATCCCCAAGCTTGAGCTTTTGTCCATTCTTCAACTCATCTCATCCTTCTCCAATCCCTACACTTGAAAACTTCCTTCATACAAAACTAAACACAATTCTATTAGCAACATTAGTGTAAGCATAACATATAATCAATCCTTTATTTGCTTTAGGTTTCAACTCAAAACCACCACATATATACCAAATACTACTGTAGCAACCTCCCCAAAAGTTCCATGATAAAAAAGAACTCAAAAGAAAGCGATAAAGTGGCAAACACAAATATTGGCAGAAATCTGTCAAAACTGAACAGCTGACAAAGGTCGAATTTTTGAGGGATTTTATGTTGCTCAAATCAAAAAGTGTTCAACTAACAAAAGTTTGGATATAACCTGGGGCATATGCACAAGAAATCGCAGGTCCAAAAGATATACAGAGAATGTTCACGAATTTTTACGGTGCAGCACCGAAAACAGTTTCAGGACAGCAACATCCCCAAATCTTTACCTCACTCAAATTAGAGGCTTCTCTTGGCACAAAAACGAAATAAACAAGATAAGGAGCGGTCATTACAGTAGTAATGACTTCCAAGACTCAAATAAAAGAAAAAGTACTGAAAAGAAAATATTGGGTTATCTCCCAAGAGTGCTTTTCTTTAACGCCTTTGAGCTAGGCGCAGAAAATTGCGAATCAAGTAACATCAGAAGAAGCATTAAGATCAACTGCAGAGGTCTTGTCAATAAGGCATTGTATTTCATCCACATAAGTTTTAGAAGACCCTTTGTGATCATACTTTGGTACACTATTTTCATCAAAAAGATTTTCAGGACAGATCCAGGCAAAATTATTTTCGAAGGCTTCATTCAATCCCAAAAGCTTGCAAGGTATTGGTATTTCGGTTCCCTCATCATTAGTATCAATAACCTTTATAGGTGAACCGAGTTTATTAAAACGTTTAAGAACTTTCCTAGCTTCAATAACGACATCCTTAAATTCTAGTCGCAAAGTTTCCAAGATAAAAGCTTTCTTTTTGGGATCCTCAATTTCATGAAGCTTAAGGAACATATATTGCATAAAAGGATTAAGACTAGCAAACCTAGTTTCCAACATGTCAATTAAATAAACAGAAGCAACTTCAATACTAGGAGCAAGATCAACCCAAGACTTTTCCTCAACTTCCTCATGTATACTAATGTGATTAAAGAACTCCTCAATGTTACCTTTTCCAATAATTGAACCACTACCTACTGAGAGGTCCTCCAGAACGTACTTAGGGATCAACATGATAAACTAAAGTAAACAAATAACAACTACCAAGGATTCTAATTTTTTTTGGGTTTTTGATATAAAAGCAATGCAGGTAAAATAAATAAAGTAAAGCAAAGCAATAAAACAAAATAAAGAATGTGTGTGCGAAAAACTCCCATCGCAGAAGTCTTCTCTTCCTCCCCGGCAACGGCGCCAGAAAATTAGCTCCTACCAAGTTGATGTGGGAGCAAACTGTCCTTGTGCGTGGTGGATAACCAGCCCGTTGGGAACCCCAAGAGGAAGGTATGATGAGTATAGCAGCTAGTTTTCCCTCAGTTAAGAAACCAAGGTTTAATATCGGTCAGGAGAGGAGAGACAATGACGACTGAAGGTAATGCGGACTGGCTTAGTAACACTCCAACAAGGGCGCCGTTAACGATACTTGTTGACTCGTCTTCGGCCAGTAGCAACGCGGAACCTCCACACAACACAACCAAGTACTTTGTTCCCAACTTGCGATGAGGTTGTCAATCTCACCGGTTTGCTTGAAACAAAGGTTATGAGCGTATCGAGTGGAAAACAATATAGTATGCGGGTAAAGTAAACAGTGCGAGTAAAGTAAACAGGTGATAGCAATATGATGAAATAGTACCGGGGTCCACAGTTCACTAGTGGTGTCTCTCCATAGATAAAATAACACATGCTGGGTAAACAAATTACAGTTGGGCAATTGATAGAATAGAGATAAACATGATATGTCAAGAAGATCACTATGAGATTTACTCTGGGCATTACAACAAAATACATAGACCGCCATCCAACTGCATCTATGACTAATAATCCACTCCCGGGGATATCAATCCAAACACCCTAGAAGTATTAAGTTGCGAACAATAGATAATTGCATTAAGCAAAGTGTGTAATGTAAACAAAGCATATGCCCTTGAGCATATGAATGTTGTTTTCTCCCTAGTAGCAATAGCACATCTACCACCTTAGAGGTTTCTGTCACTCCCCCAGGTGAAATAGAGGCATGAACCCACTATCGAGCATAAATACCCCCTCTTGGAGTCACTAGCAACTACTCGGCCAAGATAGCTACTAACAACGGAGAGCATGCAAGATCATAAACAACATAGAGATAACAAAAGATATAATTCAGTACAGCAACTTAATCATAAACACCAATATTCATCGGATCCCAACAAACCAAACATGTAGAATTACATAACGGTGATCTCAATCATGTAGGACAGCTCATGAGATCTAAACATGAAGCACATGGTGGAGAGGACAACCATCTAGCTACTGCTATGGACCCATAGTCCAAGGTAGACTACTCACTCATCGCTCCGGAGGCAAGCATGGCGATGAAGAAGACCTCCGGTGGCGATTCCCCTCTCCGGCAGGGTGCCGAGAAGAGCTTCTGGACCCTCCCGATCTTCGGGTCGACGGCGGCGGCGGATCGCGATGTGTTCTGGAAAACTGATCGGGTACTTAGGTTTTTTCCGTCGGGGGGTCTTTATAGACGAAGGGGCGATGTCAGAGGAGGGGCCAGGTGCCCTCACGCGGGCCCGGCGTGGCCAGGGGGCTAGCCGCGCCGCCCCTGCATGTGGGGCCCTGGTGGGCCCCCTCCTACTCCTCTTCGGATCTCTGGAAGCTTCCGGATAAAATAAGACTTTAGGATGTGGTTTCGTCCAATTCCGAGAATATTTCCTGTGTATCACTCTGAAACACAAAAACAGCAGAAAACAGGGAACTGGCACTGTGGCACTTCGTTAATAGGTTAGTTCCGGAAAATGCATAAAAGTGCCACTAAGTGTAACGAAACAATAGGCAAATGGTGTAAAAACAAGCATGGAGCATCAAAAATTATAGATACGTTTGAGACGTATCACTCGGCCCAATACGCTGTTCGACACCCCCAACCCATCCCCGCTACACAGGGGATGCTGCGGGTGCGCCGGATGCAACGTGGAGACTCTTTGCACATGGCGGGCCACCTCGTCAGCGATGCAAGGGGTCGACGTGGGGTTTAAACCCGTCGCCTACCTCTAGTCAAGCGACGTTAATTGACAAGTAGTTTTTTAAGGCAACACAGTGAAGCATCGCTTCGCGCATGGCCATCCATGCTGGCGCAAATGCGCCCTGCTGGCCGCTGTATAAAGGTTGTTGGCGCCTCTCTCCTCCCTCGTCGCCCCTAGATCTCGTCTTGAACCTCTCGCCGCTCCCCTCCGACGCCTTCTCCCCTAGATCGGGCCATGTCGAGCGGCCGACGAGACATCCTCTCCGCCAACGGCTTTGGCCGTGGCAACCTCGCCATCTTGGAGGTGCGTGTGTTGTATGACGCGCGCTACCCAGTGCCGCCTGCCAAGCAGCGTCGGCTGGAAGATGGTGGTGAACGGGGTTGGCATACCTCCAGCGCCCATGCCGGGGACAGAGCGCTGGCGCGAGGAGATCTTGCTGCATTGGCGTAGCCTCAGCGAGGAGGAGTGCGCCAATTCCATCTGGAGGGCCTCCAACAACGACACCTGGTGGGTCCAGTTCTTCGATGCACGGCGGGATGAGGAGCTGTACAACACTGAGTGGCTCGTCGGGCCGCCGTCGTTGTGGAACAGGGAGGGGTGTGCCCATTTCTAGGGCTTGCCGGGGCGCACTCTCCCCGGTGTCATCCACAACATCATCAACGGCGCCCCTAGGCTCGAGATTTCGTCGTCCTCGCCACCCTCGCCATCTCGTTGTCTTGCACTGAGGTCAGGGTCATCATCTCGGTGGCTTCCGAGGAGGTCGACCTCTAGTCGTCCTCCTCCTCCCACTTGTCGTCTTCAAGACCGGCATGCTCGACGCCGGCCTCCTCCTACCACGCCTCCCCATACACCATGTCGAAGCGCAAGGTGAAAGAGGAGCCCGTCGATATCTCGGCGCCACGGCGCATGCTAAGCAGCGGCGGCGGCATCACGATCTGTGAGCCGAAGGTGGAGGTGAATGAGGAGGAGGACGATAAGGTGGCAGTGCTCCTCCATCAGCAGCGCCTCAACACTACCAACGACGACCCCAGTGACACGTCGGGGTTCAACGGTGTTCATGGCATCGCTGAACAACCACACCTCCTGTGCGGGGAACATCGATGACTTCATCGCCCTCTCTATTCACGGGAGCGGTCGACTGCTCGTCGACCTCACGCGCGACGATGGAGAGGCTGGTCCCAGCGGCACGGTGAAGGAAGTGCCTGCCGACGAGCGATGCGACCCCGACAAGCACTTCTATCAGCACTACAGCCGCATCGAGAGCCGAGGCCGCAGCTAGTTTATTTATAGTTTAGGTTTAGTTTAAGTTCAATCAAATTTCATTCAAAACATTGTAATATATAACAAATGTGAATGAATTCGAGTGTTTTTGTTTAAATTTGAATTTTCAACTAACTGATTGGGGAACGCAACTGGAAAGTGACACCTCTTAAAAACAGCACCACGCGACAGCGTCCCCTAAACCCAAAATCCAACGCTATTTTTGAGATGCTTTGGAGAGCGTGGTTGGAGATGCTCTAATGTTTCTTATTTGGATCCCTAGAGAAAACTTTCCTATTTTGTACCTGAACCGCACCCTACCTCCCATGTCCTACTCTGAATGAACTTTGTTTTCCCTCCGAACGAACTTTTAAGCGAATTTAATTCTTCTCCTCTCGTCTCGCAGACTGTTTGCTTTCCTTGTGCGTAAGATCTCGCGATCTGGAGCAAGATCCAAGGCGGCGAAACCGCTGATTAGATACGTCGAAATCCATGTCGCCGTCCGCACCTGCACCTCCGACAGTCGCGGATTTGAACGTACCCCGCGCCGTGACGTTGATTTTAACAGTCTATACGCTGGCCCTCACTTCCATCCTCGCCATACCCGTCCCCCTATCCAAGGATCCTCTCTACCTCCCCCGTGTCCCATGGCGGCTGCCGCTGTGGATCTCATTTGTCCTCTACCTTTCGCTTTTCAATCTGATGATGGGCTACACCGGCATGTTCCTGCCGCGAACGCCTATTACCATGATCAAATCGACGAAATCGACAAAATTGACCCTTATCTGAAAGTTTAGCACAAAATGAACCTATTTTGAAACTATTTCACAATCTAACCCTTTTTTTGTGGAGCCTGTCACGATGGCGCTACCCTACATGGAGTAGCTCCATTCTGACTGGCGCTACCCTTTCGCCAGCGTGGCACTGAAGGACCCCACCTGTCACAGGTGCAGCACGGTAGCGCCAGATCGACCGGCTTCGCAAAACCTAGGGTAGCTCCAATGGGAATGGCGCTACCCTTCTTAATGGGCCGGCCCATCAGTGCGTCGCGCGGTAGCTGCTCCGGGTGGGACTTTTTAGTCCCACCTCGGAAGCTGAGAGAGATTTGCACCAGTTTATATACCCCGGTCTGAGAGGGCACCCGAGCTCCTCTCAGATCCGGTGCATTGCAGTGTGCGTGTGTGTGTGCGTCCTGCCCTGTGGGCCCGGGGACCCTGGTCCCGCTGGCAGTACTGGCCCCGCCGACGGGTGGGGTCGTGGACCCCAGCGGATCTGGTTGACCTCGGGCGGGCTTTTTTTATTTTTTGTTTAGGTAGCGCCATGCACAAAGGAGCTACACTATGCTAGTGTAGCGCCGAGCTCAATGGAGCTACCCTATTTAACATTAGGTGGTCCGAACTGTCCAGTACCGAAACAGCCACACGAAGCCCTCAAAACGACTAAGTCCTAATTGCGTAGCGCCAATGCGAAAGGAGCTACACTTGCGGGTGTGAAGCCATGCCGAATGGAGCTACCCTATTTAACATTAGGTGGTCCAAACTGTCCAGTACCGAAATAGAGGGGAACAGACCACATTACCTTGGGGAGGACTCCGGCGACGAAATCCACAAGATTTGCCTTCAAATCTTTAGGGATTTAGGTGGGGATTTGAGAGGGGGAGTGAGAGGTCTGCCAGCCCGGCCAAAAACAAAGGAAAACGCGAGGAGGAAGAAGGGTGCCGGGCTCGCAGCTGTATATACCTGTCATAGTGTAGCTCCTTTCTGCGCGGAGCTACCTTACAGAGGGTAGCTCCATTGAGCTCGGCGCTACACTAGCATAGTGTAGCTCCTTTGTGCATGGCGCTACCTAAACAAAAAATAAAAAAAGCCCGCCCGAGGTCAACCAGATCCGCTGGGTCCACGACCCCACCCGTCGGCGGGGCCAGTACTGCCAGCGGGACCAGGGTCCCCGGGCCCACAGGGCAGGACGCACACACACACGCACACTGCAATGCACCGGATCTGAGAGGAGCTCGGGTGCCCTCTCAGACCGGGGTATATAAACCGGTGCAAATCTCTCTCAGCTTCCGAGGTGGGACTAAAAAGTCCCACCCGGAGCAGCTACCGCGCGACGCACTGATGGGTCGGCCCATTAAGAAGGGTAGCGCCATTCCCATTGGAGCTACCCTAGGTTTTGCGAAGCCGGTCAATTTGGCGCTACCGTGCTGCACCTGTGACAGGTGGGGTCCTTCAGTGCCACGCTGGCGAAAGGGTAGCGCCAGTCAGAATGGAGCTACTCCATGTAGGGTAGCGCCATCGTGACAGGCTCCACAAAAAAGGGTTAGATTGTGAAATAGTTTCAAAATAGGTTCATTTTGTGCTGAACTTTCAGATAAGGGTCAATTTTGTCGATTTCGTCGATCAAATCGCTCATCAACGTCGGAATCCTCGCCATCGGCGGCCCAATGGCGTTCACGGTATGGTGTGTCGTGACGTGGTGCGAGGACTACTGGGTCAACCTCACCTGCACCTGCCTCGTCGGCGTGTTCATTGCCGGCCTCCTCGCGGTCTGGGCGTTGCTTATTCGCGAGTACGGCGGCCAGCCGGATCCACAGTCGCTGAAGCCTGAAGGTCGTCAAGTGCAAGAGGAATTCGGAGGCAACTACCAGGGTGAAGCCTGAAGGTCGTCAAGTGAGGAGTTTTAGGATACTAGTCCAAAAATTCAAAATAATTTATACCATATAGATTATCGAAAATTCAATTTAGCTCCCGAGTGCATATGCTCCCTCTACCCAAAAAATAACATAGATTGTTATTTTTAATAACTTATAGCATAACTAGCAATGTTGCTCTAGGATTGATGCTACCATTTTTCAATGCATCGATTTATTAGCACGCTATCTTAGCTAATGTTGTATTTTAAGAAAGCCCTAATGCATTGTTTTTTAAGAGTTGTATCCAAATTTAATGACTTTGAGCTCATGTATGCATTTGATTCGGCTAACAATGCTTTTCGCATATGGTTGCCTATAAGAGTTATATCTTAGCTAAGATACAATAATTATACTTCCTCCGACCCATAATAATCTTCGCTAATATAGATATATCTAGACACATTTTTGTGGTAGATACATTTATATTAGGCCTTGTTTACTTCTCCGGTATTTCCATCCCCGAAAAATGTGGGAATATGTGGGGATTTGGTGTTCACCCAATACTCCCAAATTCCCTCAAATACTCTTCTCCAAAAATACTCTACCATGATGGAGAGTTTTTAATCTAGCCAAAAATACACTAGAGTGGAGGGGATTTGTGGGGATATCTCGAGATTATCCTCTCAAATCCCGGACTAGTAAACAACCTATCGGGGAAGTTCCGGGATATGAAATAATCCCCTCTCATCCCCTCAAATACCCTAGAAGTAAACAAGGCCTTAGCGAAGTATAATATGGGTCGGAGGGAGTTTTTTTTTTCATTAACCATGGTGCCACATCCATAATTTATCTATGATATCATGCTAAGAAACTTGTATTGAAGAAGGCCTTATGAATCCTAGCCACATATTTAAACACAGACAATCATATAATGCTCATTGCAAATGAATATTTCTTAGCCCCTTGGAGGATTTATTGAAAATTAGTTTGTTTTAGGGATAAATCTACATAGCATTCGTCAGGCGTCACCTCTCGATTCTGTATTTGGATCAACACTTATTATAGATTATAAAGATGATGACTTTCAAGATGGTAGAATTTACAAAGATCAGTCTCTCGAGGATACACAAGATCGAAGACTTCCAAGACTATTAGTGAAGATCCTAAAAAGTAGCGTTGTCCAAAGGGGAGTGTTAGAGACAAAATAGCAGTTAGCAATTAGCGTTAGGTATAGCCTAGCTAAGCATTTAGAGCATCTCCAACAGTGACTGCATATTTCGGGGCTGTAAACTGCGCATCGATCGCGTTGTATACCTATACCGCGCGCGGCGCTGGAATTTCCTCCACGGGAGGCGCCAAATTGCAGCGCGAACGTCGGGGCCGAAAATGCTCCTCCACCAGGCGCTCTAAGCTACAGCGCGTTATGACGGTGCAAACAACATTCACACACTTCTATAGACTCAACAAGATCAAACGAACTCCAATAAATCACAAATAAATTAGCTAGTTATTACTACAACACAAGCAAATAATACAACAAGTATATCAAATTGTTCACAACAAATTGTTTAACAATAATACAATATAGTTTTTGAAACAATACAACAATATAACAAGTAGGCACTATTGTTATCCATTCTATTTCCACTATTCTTCTATGAGATCCTTTTAAAGCTCATCATGTGTATCATTGGAACGAATGGAATGATACGAGGCAATAAAATGGGTCACCCTATGTGTGAACCTGCTCACTTGCACGGGAACCCCCATCATTTCATAGTGGGTATGATCTACATTTTTCCCATGATCATCCTCTATAATCACGTTTTGCATGATGATAGAAGCATTCATGATATACCAAAGACACTTTTGGTCCCAAAATCTAGCCAGCCCCCTCATAATAGCAAATTGGGCTTGCAAAATCCCAAATGCTCTCTCCACATCTTTCCTAGCCACCACCTGTGCATTGTGAAATTGGGTTTATTTCTTACCTTGTGGTTGAATAATCGGCTTCACAAATGTTTGCACTTTGGGTAGATGCCATCGGCGAGAAAGTAATCATAGTTGTCCTTGTGGCCATTTGCTTCAAACTTGTGATATCCTGGCCCAGGGCTTAATAGGATTGATAGGATACTCATATCAACAAGGTATACCTTCTTTTCCGGAAGCTCATCTGAAAAGAACTCCAGGTTAAGCGTGCTTGGTCTGGAGCGATTTGAGGATGGGTGAACGACCGGGAAGTTGTTCCCGGGTGCGCATGAGTGAGGACAAAGTGCGCAGAAAAGACTAGTGTTGATCTGTGGGGACAGTCTAGAGATCCTAGAGAGCTGCCAGGGGTAATAGGTCCAGACCACGGGGTGGCTGGGGTGTTACATTTGGTATCAGAACTGACCCTCGCGGTAACATGGGCGTGTGCGGGTCAGGTGCACGGACATGTGGCCCATCGTGGCACATGGGTCGGCACTGGACGCATGGACGTGTCCAAGAGGGGAAGTTCCTGGACTGGGGTTGACCGACGAGGACGTCGGTCTTCTAAGGGGGTGAGTATGTGACATCCTGGCCAGGGCTTAATAGGATTGATAGGATACTCATATCAACAAGATATACCTTCTTTTTAGGAAGCTCCTCTGAAAAGAACTCCAGGTTAAGCATGCTTGGCCTGGAGCAATCTCAGGATGGGTGACCGACCGGGAAGTTGTTCCCGGGTGCACACAAGTGAGGACAAAGTGCGCAGAAAAGACTAGTGTTGGTTTGTGGGGCCAGTCTAGAGATCCTAGAGAGCTGCTAGGCGTAACAGGCCCGACCACGGGGTGGTTGGGGTGTTACATTTGGTATCAGAGCCGACCCTCGAGGTAACACGGGCGTGTGCGGGTCAGGGGCGCGGACATGTGGTCCGTCGTGGCACATGGGTCGGCAGCACTGGACGCATGGACGTGTCCAAGAGGGGAAGTTCCTGAACTGGGGTTGACCGACAAGGACGTCGGTCTTCTAAGGGGGTGAGTGTGTGATACTCTGGCCCAGGGCTTAATAGAATTGATAGGATACTTATATCAACAAGGTATACCTTATTTTTCGGAAGCTCATCGGAAAAGAACTCTAGGTTAAGCGTGCTTGGTCTGAAGCGATTTGAGGATGGGTGACCGACCGGGAAGTTGTTCCCGGGTGCGCACGAGTGAGGACAAAGTGCACAGAAAAGACTAGTGTTGGTCTGTGGAGACAGTATAGAGATCCTAGAGAGCTGTCAGGGGTAATAGGCCCAGGCCACGGGGTGGCTGGGGTGTTACAAAACTCCACCAATGGGCCTTCACGCAATGCAAGCCTTGTCACTAGTGGTGATCGTTGAAGAACATTGATGTCATTGCACGAACGGACATTCCAAAAAATGCATGTCAAATCCAAGTCTCATTATTGGCGACCACTTTAAGGGTTATAGTGGCATCCTTTTTGTGCCCTTTGAATTGTCCATTTCATGCCGCCGGACAATTTTCCCAACTCCAGTGCATACAATCAATTGAGCTAAGCATACCTAGAAATCCCTGGTTACTGTTGAACTCCAAAATTCTTGCCGTGTCTTCAGCATTGGGGGCTCTCAAATATGTAAAGCCGAAAATATGCACAATTGCTACGACAAAGTGCTTGACACACATGATAGCCGTGCTCTCACCCATGGCCAAGTTGTCACCAACTAGATCTACCGTTATACCGTATGCCAACATACGCAGGGCGGCGGTCACCTTATGATAGGTGCTGCGCCCAAGTTCTCTGGCGGCATTCCTCCGTTGCTCAAAGAACTGATCAAACTTCATCACCACCGTTGTGATGTGCTTGAACAAGTTGATGCTCATCCGAAAACACCATCGAAAATAGATTTCGGGATATGTCGGATTTTATTGAAATACGACCGCATCAACTTGTTGTGCCCTTTAATCCTTTCCCTCCACAACTTCTGTCTACCAAACACCGATCCACCAATTTTTGGCTTCTTAATGGCGCGGCAAACCAATAGCATGGAGATGTTCTCTTCTTCTATATTGTATTCCTTGTCCGATGAATCATACGATAAACTCTACAAACATGCATAAATAATTTCACTACTACTAATTGTAAACAAAAATCTAGCCAAAAAGTTTGGCGCGTCGGTGGCGGCAGATACCTTGCAAGGATTTCGTCGAACACCTAGGGTGCGCCATGTTGCAAGTCGGCTTAAGTAGGATATGGTCGCTAGTGGCGCGCTCGGGGCTGGCAAGAGGACGGAGCCGCGGCGAATCGACCTTGCAAAGGCGTGGCGCTTGAGGACCCGTCGGTGGCAGCAGCGGTGGCGGCGCCGGCTCGGTACACCGCGGTGGCGCGCTCGGGGCTAGAAAGAGGACGCGCGGGGGGTGGGGGACGAATCGACAGCGCGGCGGCGAAATCGAGTGGCGGCGGTGAAGTCGCGCCGCGGCGGCGGCGGTGCTGAAATGGGGGAGAAAGAAGGCGTGGACGCGAATAAATATTCCGGCGGTTGGCACTTCGTACGCCCGCCGATTAATCTCGCGTGCTACAGCCGACGCCTCAGATTTGGCGTCTAGAATAGGGCAAAACGATCTGCATACCAAAAAATTTATAGCGCCAACACGGATAGAATCGTCTGCTGGAGAATCAAAATTGTATCCAAAGGCTCTATACCGACGGTTATTATAGTGCTTCAAAACTTGGCGTTGTCCAAACGCTACGTCCATCAAAGAGACACCGTGCCTGTCCGAACAGGCACAACCTTGTATTCTTGTAAACTGACATTGTAAACGACCATGCAGGCACGATAAATACTTGAACGAAACATCAATACAGTCATCCATTCTTGCTCTCAATCTTTGTTTCTTCTCAGTTTTGCTATCGTTCAAGCCAGGGATGCGCTGCTCCGCAGAAGTTCAACAGTTGAGCCTGGTCGCCTGCTGCATTCAGAACACATTTCAGCCAAGCCTTGTGTTCACGCTGGACTGGCTGTACCCTCTGCCCGCTCTTTTTATCTAGAGTCATGATCTCAGCCAACTAAGCAGCTATTTAGATGTCAGATCAATCCATCTGTGGAAGGACAGACACCGCAAGTAACCCGTGAACGCGTTTTGCAGTTCCCAGGACATGTGCAGTCCAGTTATTATCAAGACTATACTCTGAGATCGTAAATCAACACAATTCAAACATACAGTCTGTAAGTTACAGAGCATAGTCGAATATATTAATTCACAGTAGCATCAGCAAACACCTGATTTACAACTTAGGAAGATCAGTACCATACTTGTACTCCATCTAAGTCACTACTACTGCCTAAATAATTGCTAGACATAGTTACATCCGGGGACGCCGGTCACAAAAACGACGCCGGCGGGCAGCCTCCGGGGAAACCACTACACAAAGAACGAACACAATGATCACTTGGCGGCGCAGGATGACTAAAACCTCATCTGCGCAGGCCGGACATCCATAGATACACTAGATTACATCACACTGATCAGGAGCTTAGTTGGTTGCGAGCAGCGAGTCCCAGTCGATCTCGTAGGACGGGTACTTGGTGAGCATGAACGTCTCCGACTCGTCCCACGGCACCTCGCCGAAGTTGAGCTGCTCGATCTCCGCCAACGGAGACGCGGACGCGGAGGCCGACGAGGTCTCCGAGCCATCGTCCATGGCCGAGGCGGAGCCGCCGGAGTTCCCGGAGGAGCAGTTGCTGGACGCCACCACGGGGGCGTTGATGGGCATGGCCCTGCTGGCCTTGGAGGAGGAGGCGTTCTTGGACGCGGCGATGGTGTGGGAGATGGCCTGCAGCTTGGCGTCCACGGCGGCGTCGAGAGGGGCGCGCGAGGCGGCGTTGTCGGGGAAATTAAGCCGCGCGGCGTCCCCGCGGAGGCGGTAGGCGGCCTGGTCGTAGGTGACCGCGGCCTCCTCGGCGGTGTCGAAGGTGCCGAGCCAGAGCCTGGTGCGGTTCCGCGGCAGCCGGATCTCCGCAACCCACTTGCCCCAGTGCCGCTGCCGCACGCCGCGGTACAGCTTCTGCGGCCGCGGCGCCGCCGCCGCCGGCGCGGCCTTCATGGGCTGGGCCCGAGGGGCCAGCCCGGCCTGCGGGTGAAGGCGCAGGCGCGCCTGGATGAACTGCATCTGGGCCGGGCTGAGGGCCTGGGCCGGTCCCATGTGGTGCAGCCCGTGGGCTCCGGCGGGGAAAGGCGGCGGCAAGCCGGGGTGGAAAGCCGGCGGCTGCTGCATCGACGGAGCATCTCGGATAAAAGGCTCGAGAGCTCCCGTGAGATTCGCCGGACGATCTATAGCTGCTGCCATGGAAGCTGCTTGCAGAGTTTTTGTTGGTTTTTCTTCAAAAATAAAAAAGAAAGAAAAGAAAGCCTGGTTCTTCACAAAAATCAAAGAACAGGCAGGAAAATAATATGGATTGTGGCACAAGGAGGTGAACAAAAATACACCCCTATTTGATATCCAGTGATATACCCTAAAAAAAAGAAACTAAAAGGAAGAGATCAGGAATCCAGGAACTAAAAGGCTCTGGAAACTCTGCTCTAAAAAAAGAGAAAATCAAGAATCCTAACAGAAGGGGAGGATGGGTGTGGGGATGATCTGGACAGAAAGAAGTAATACCTGGAAGAAGCAAGGGCTCTCTCAGATCTACTAAAGCTTTTCTCCTACCTCGCTCAAACCTCACGAAGACTGTGTGATCAGGGATTTGCTCGGGTGATGATGGTGGGAAGTGTTCTTGGTGATGGGCTGTGGAGGTGTGGGTCTTGGCTTGGGAATGAAGGGGACACCAAGGGGGAGCTCATTTATAAGCATCAAACTGCTCTTCCTAACCTTATCTCAACCGCGTGATAATTAATCTCCACTAATCACCTTCCTGCGTCCAACGGATCCATCCGCGAAGCTTCGTCTCACTCACTGAGCTGCGGGCCACGGGTCCACACGGCTTCACCAGGCCACTGGGGTAGCGCCACGTGGTTCGGGCACCGCCACGTGTGAGGAGCCACGACCGGCTGGTGTCGGTACTGCTACGTGGCACCGGCACAGGCGACGATCTGGGTGTTCGCTGTTCGATGGGATTGCACGACCCCATCCGCAGTCGACGGGCGCGTGTTTGCTCGACGAGCACGCAAATGTGCAGCGCCGCGGTGACGTGAGATGAGTCGTGGATTTGTTCGTTTCAGCTTTTTTGCCACATTTGCAGGTCTCGAGCTGGAGCTGAAAGCGACGCCGATCCAGAAAACTCGACCTGTTTCCTTTGTAGGTAAGCCACGATTGTAGGTTATCGTTGCAAACGTTCGGACGGTACACGCAAATGGTAAGAATTAATAAAGAATGTCTTCCGAAAGCACATCTTAAAATGAGTAATTCAGTTGCGAGTTCACAGAATTTGACGTAACACAACGGATCTCGTAGGGGGAAGCTGTTTGCAAATTGATAGATCCCTGCCTTCTTTGCTTGCCACTGAGGTGGGGATTTTGGACCTGTGTTTAGCATTGTTGAAGGATCCTTAAATTAGAGTTTGGTCTACCGACATCATCATTATGGTGGTTATGACGATGTTGTAAGGATAAAAATAAGGTATTCCCGCCTCCTTATACACCTTGTTAGTGGCAATCTCGCCGAAGGCATTGAGGAGGGTGAGGATTCATCTGGTCGCCGCTTCCATGGAGCAGTGGATCTCGTCTTGTCTACGTATTTGATAAGTTTGGTGTTAGAAGCTTCGGATCAATACAAGGGTTCAACGGCGACAATTTTGGCTCTGGGGCGCTGGTCCTTAGGGGCATGTGCACGAAAAATTCCCGATTATCATCAACAATGTCAGACCGACTCCGGTATGGGAGCGACGATAGCGACGCATCAACGGCTCGCTCCGGCGGTAGTAGTAGTCGTCAAGTAGTCCAAGGATCTCTATGTAATTTTTATTGTTCGGATTGCCTTGTACTTCTTATGAACTCATGGAATATATTTGGATATTTTCCGCAAAAAAATTGTTGAGAAAGTATTTTCTAGCTACTACTTCCTCTGTCCTAGATGGTTAGATTGCATTTTTCCTTCGGAATGTATTATGTAGTGAATGTTGCACGGTCCGTTCAGTATGTCCTCGGGTGACTGGTTGAAATATCATGGGGCCCTGGGCCGATATAGCAGTGTGCTAGAACCAGGCGCGTCTTTGTTGTTGTTGCGCTACCCGCCGCTGCGATATTCGTCTCCCTGGTTATTGTTGCTATTGAAACTAGCAGCCACTTGGCTGGGTCCGCCATATCCGTCATAATTGTGGGATCTACGCCTTTGGTTGTTGTAGACTAGGAGCGATCATCTTCGGGTGAACGAGTTCACTTATTATGGAAAGTATCCTCACCATCAGTGAATCTATTGGTGATTTCCCTTAACTGTGCAACTGTTTTCGGGTTGTCCTGTCCCAACTCCTCGATAAAATCTTGGCGGCGCAGCCCATTGATGAAAGCGTTGATTGCTCTCTCGTTAGAGATATTTTCGGCTGAGTTTTTTATGACGATCCAACACTGCACGTAAGAACGCATGGATTCGCCAGATTTTTGCGTATAGGCCTTGACTTCCGTTTGTATGTGGATCTGAAGTTGTTTATGAACTAGTCCTTTAATTCATCCCAACTGTCGATGGATTCGTTGGGTATCTCCCTGAGCCATGATCTGGCGGCTCCGCTCATATGTAACTGCACACTTTGCATTGATATGGCCTTCGAGCACCCTAGTATCTTGACAACTTGCAGATAGTCCGATAACCATGACTCGGGTTCTTGTGATCCATCATATTTTTGGTCATCGTGAGGTAGTTTGAAACATTTGGGTACTTGATTCCTGCGAACCCAATGGGTAAAGCAGTTGGCTCCCATCTCGGCATCTTCATCCTTGTAGTTGCATTTGTCGCGCTCATAATGAGATCTGTCGACTTGTTGTTGTGTGATGTTATTTCTTGCGTCTCCTTCATGCGAGTTATTTGGCGCTCGATATGGTGACCTAGACCTTCGAGTTGCCAATACATACCAAGGGATGTTGCGATGGCATGGCAATCTATCGTGTTGTGGTGATCTAGATCTCCGGGTTACCACTTCACGCCAAAGGTTGCTGCGATGGCGTGGTGATCTGTTGGGGTGCGGGGCCACTTCCTTGTCGAGTAGTGTTGCTCCTACTAACCCGAGGCCTGCTAGGTCAGAATGTTGCATATTTGCTTGTGGATCGTCGGCTGCTAGTTGGGTGGTCAGCAAATAGGTTTGGACTGCCACGAGTGTTGCCTCTGGTTCTTCGGTATTATAGTTCCTCGAGCATGGACTGACATAAATGATAAGTCTAAGTTTTGTGCCAGATTTTTTCTATCGCATAGGTCAATGTTGTCCAACCGGGAAGCGTGTCCTCTTGGGCACTCTCCTCCATTGGTATGTGAAAGGACACATATGTCACCTAGAGTGGGTGAACAGGTGATTTAAAACTTTTACGAGAGGGTTAAAAAATGTGGAATAAAACTAACATTTAATTTGCCAAGCATACAAAACCTAGAAAGACTAGCCTTACCTATGTGCACCAAAAACTTATGCTAAACAAGATAAGCAACTATGTGATAGCAAGATATAAATAACTTCAAGCGCGATGGATATCAGAAAGTAAATGGCATAAGTAAAGGAGCTAGGGTATAAAAATAACCGAGACACACGGAGATGGTGATGTATCCTAAGTTCACACCCTTGCGGATGATAATCTCCATTGGAGCGGTGCAGAGGCACAAGGCTCCCCAAACGCCACAGAGGCTCTCCGTAATCTCCACGAGGCCTCCCACCAAGATGGAAAACCCAGTCCACTATGGGACCCTTGAGGGCGGTCACCAAACCCGCACAAAGCTTGGGGCAGTCTCCACAACTTAATTGGAGGCTCCCAATAATTGCCACAGAGGCACCACAATGCCACTGAGTCGTCTAGGGTTCAAAGAACCCAAGAGAAATAAACTTATTGCTTTCACTTCCACAAAATCTCTGGGGAGAACTCAAACTGATGAAATCGATGCAATGGCAAGAACATAAGTGCTCAAGTCCTTCCCACTCAAATCCTACCAAAGAAACTAATGCTATGGAGAGATATAAGAGGAAGAACAAAGGAGGAAATCCACAAAAAGCTCCAAGATCTAGATCCAATGGGTTCCCCTCACAAAGAGGAGAAAGTGATTGGTGGAAATATAGATCTAGATCTCTCTCTTTTCCCTCAAAAAGATGCAAGAATCATTGGAGGGATTGAGAGTTAGCAAGCTTGGGGAGGTCAACAATGGAGGAGAAAACTTGCAAGAATTGTTAGGGTTCCATTGGGGAAGAAGGACCCCTTAAATAGGCCCCCCAAAATCCAACTGTTATGTCCAGAAATCGTCTGGACCAGAGTCTCCGCCCCTGGGGACAAAGTCTCCAGTGCCCCGGGGTCATTCTGGGCCCTCAAGAAGTCGCAATCAGATGCCAGGCCAAAGACGGGCCGGAGACTTTGCGTCTCGGGACGGAGACTCCGGCCACCCAAAAACTGGCAGCAACACCAACACGAAAGAGGCAATAACTTGAGCATCTGGACTCCTTTTTGATGATCTTGGGCTCGTTGGAATCACAACAATGATCTCTACAAGTCTATGCATAGAATCATCACAGTCCAACCAAGGATGGTAAAACCAAATGATGAAAGGTTTGACCTATCTATAAAGATGAACTGGTAACATCTCCTACACCAAAAACTCAATAAGATTTTCATCCAACATCTATTTTTGATGAGCTAGAGCTTGTTATGGAAATAACCACAAGCTCTAAACATCACTTGGATAAAACCCAAATAAGAAACAAGAAAGATATGCCAAGTATGCAAAGGTTTGAGCTCTCTCCGAACGATACGATTAAGTTACTCACTGGAGAGCCCCTCTTGATAGTATGACTAGTAATCATATAACCCGATCTCCAAACTAACACAAGAGACCGGTAGAAGAGAAAACCTATCAATAACTAACATTTTCCTTGTGAATTCCACTTGAGCTAGATAGTGACGATCTTGATCTTCTCAAGTTGGACCACCTTTCTTGATTGCGCTTGCTCGGTGAAGCCTTGCGGATTGCTCCCCCATACTCCACTATGGGAGAGAATCTAGTAGAAATATCTTCATATGATCATTATCACCAAATGGACACCGAGCTTCAATCATATGATATCTTCTAGATGCTTATCTTGAAGTTGCGCTTCGACTTGATCAATTCTTAAATCAATTATTCCTTTTTTATAATGATGGTGTCTTGAAGATACACATGAGATCTCACTCAATCTTATTCTTCAAGACACACTCAAAATAGGCGCAACTCCCTTATGACCAATCTTCATATCACTCCTTGAATAACACCTTGGTCATCACATAATCTTCTTCTTTTTTGTATGTTCATACAACCTTGAAACCAACAAATGGTTCAAACATTCTCTATGAACAAGTCCTAAAAATATAACTCAATGCAACCATTAGTACATAGGGATTGTCATTAATTACCAAAACCACACATGGAGGCTCCATGCTCTTTCAGTATCTCCATTTTGGTAATTGATGACAATCTCTTTGAGAGGGTTTATATAATGAATATAAAGAACCAAAATGGTGGCACTAACATCAAATACTACAAAAGTATGTGATTTTAGTAGAACCACCATATATAGAGCAAACTCCCCCACAATCTATGCACGTGTGAATGAACTGGAATTTCATTGCATATATTGCCAATCATTGTTGTTGGTGGAGTTTCCACTATATACTTAATCATGCAAAGCATGAAAGGCAAATGCTTAAGACAAAACCAAAGCATAACACCCAAATTCCCTTCAAACCCTCAAAACTTCTGCCCCATTGGCATCTTTTGTCAAAATGGGCGGAAAAACTTAGAAGGCCAATAAAGTGTGAGTTCCTCCAAAATGGTGTGCATATCCAAACGAAATGAGTGCAAACACATGCACATATACAAAAACAAATATTTTGAGGAAATCAAACTATATTGAGGATCAAATATTGCAAACAAAATAACATAACATAGTGGATAAACTTACAACAAATGAAGAGATCAATCGAAAGATCCAAATAGCGAATCAAATAAAGATATTATGATAAGACCAAAACATTGCTCTAAATAATATGCGGAAGCTCCCAAGGTTTGTGCACAAAATATTCTATTTCAATTGAAGTATAAGGTGCACAAACATGGAATCATCACTCCCTCGATATTATTTAAAACAAAATGATACCAAAATGGTGCTTTAAATGAAATGAGGAAGCTCCCCAAGGTACGTGCAAAAAAATAGAATATTTGAATTTGAATACAATTTACACAACATGGAATCCTCACTCCCTCAATACCATTTAAAATGGAACCATTTGCATGATATCATAGAAAATAAATTAAGCTTAACACTTGCATCAAAGAAATAGTTGAGCAACAAGTAAGGGATGACAATAAAGGGATCAACCAAAAGGATGTGTGAGAGGCATAACTAAGCATATTATAAGACTACTACAAGGATGAGCATTGAGCATCAACATAGTCTTCAATGAGTGATATTGGTTAGCATTTCGTCCCAACACACAAGGTTCAAATAAGATATCAAATAAGGAGATATCATCTCTCATGTGTATAAGTTTCTAAGTTGACAACATTACAAAGAAACATATACACACAAAATAGATACTAAGAATAGAACATGATATCTAAAACAAAGTCGTGCAATATACTAATGAGATTTTTCTTATAAAGCATGGCCAAAGGCTCAATTATCCTATTGTATATTGATGAACTTCAACCACAAACATGTCAAAGATATCACAAATATCAACAAGGGAAATAAAATAGTTGGGATGCTTTGAGAAAAGAAACAAGTATCACAAAGAAGGATACCAAAAGAAAGAAAGAAATTGCAATTTCATCAATATTGCACATGTGAGCTTATTGAGGAATTGATATAAGATTGCTAAATTGACATATATGGGATGGGAGAATCATGAGAATGATTTTATATGTTCCCGATAATATGCACTCATCTCAACTCACTCACATTTGCAATAATCAAGGTTTCATTAAAATCTTTGCAAGAACCCCATGATTTTCAAATAAGGATATCCATGCCATGAACCAACTGATACGTCTCAAACGTATCTATAATTTTTGATGCTCCATGCTTGTTTATGCACCATTTGCTTTGCGTTTTGTTACACTTCGTGGTGTTTTTATGTATTTTCTGGAACTAACCTATTAATGAGATGCCACAATGCCAGTTCCCTGTTTTCTGCTATTTTTGTGTTTCAGAAAAGTTACATAGGAAATATTCTCGGAATTGGACGAAACAAAAGCCGAAGTTCCTATTTTTCCCGACACGAGACGGAGTCCAAAGAAGAGACGGAGGGGGGCTAGCAGGCAGCCGCACCGTAGGGTGGCGCAGCCTACCCCTGGCCCACGCCACCTGGTGGTGAGGCCACCTAGCCCATTTCCTGACATCGCCCTTCCGCCTATATATTCTCCTTGGCGAGAAAACCCTAGGCCCGATCAATTTTCCATAAAACATACTGCAATCTGCCGCCGTCGTCGACGCGAGATCGGGAGGGTCCAGAAGCTCTTCCCGGCACCCTGCCGGAGAGGGGAATCACTACCGGAGGCCTTCTTCATCACCATGCCTGCCTCCGGAGTGATGTGTGAGTAGTCTAACTTGGACTACGGGTCCATAGCAGTAGCTAGATGGTTGTCTTCTCCTCCATGTGCTTCATGTTTAGATCTTGTGAGCTGCCTATCATGATCAAGATCATCATTATGTAATTCTACATGTTGTGTTTGTTGGGATCCGATGAATATTGAGTACTATGTCAAGTTGATTTATTGATTTATCATCTCTATGTTGTTTATGATCTTGCATGCTCTCTGTTGCTAGTAGGTATCTTGGCCGAGTAGATGCTAGTGACTCCAAGAGGGAGTATTTATGCTCGATAGTGGGTTCATGCCTCTAGTAATCTGGGGGAGTGACAATAACCTCTAAGGTTGTAGATGTGCTGTTGCTACTAGGGACAAAAAAACAATCTTGTGTTCAAGGACATTTGTATTGTTTACATTACACACTTTGCTTAAGGCGATAATCTGTTGCTGGCAACTTAATACCCAACGGTTGCTCGGATGACATCCGGCGGGTGGATTATTTAGTCATAGTTGCAGTTGGATTACGGTCTATGTATTATGTTGTAATGCCCAAGTGAATCTCATAGTGATCCTCATGACATGTGAATGCCCAACTATAATTTGCTTACCCAGCATGTTATTTATCTTATGGGGAGACACCTCTAGTGAACTGTGGACCCCGATCCATTCTTTTACATTCTTATTACCATTTACTATTTACTCGCATTATTTACTATTCTCGCAAACTACTATCTTTTACCACACGATATGTTTAATCCTTTGTTTACAGCAAACCGGTGAGATTGACAACCTCACTGTAAGTTGGGGCAAAGTACTTTGGTTGTGTTGTGTGCAGGTTCCACGTTGCTACTGGTTCGATAAACCTCGGTTTCATACTGAGGGAAGACTTGCTGTTGTGCTCATCATACCTTTCTCTTGGGGTTCCCTATTGGGTGCCTAACACGCACTATCACCAACCTACACGAGGTTGGATGCAAGAAAAGTATGCATGAAGAAGATACTTGTTACCAAAATATCAATGGTAGGACAAAGTAGATAGGAGTTCTTCAATAATCCTAGCTTGCCTCAAATTATAATTTAGTCACCACTTAATCCTTATTATTGAGAGAACCACCAACCTATCTTCATGTACCTAAAATAAAGTTCAAGTATAAGATGGTCCCCAAACTTATTGGGTCTAAAGTAGTTATAGAAACTACAACATATAGGACAAACTACACATAAATATGTGCATATAGATATGAACTTGAATTTCATGCACATCTTAGCCGATTTAGGATTTGACGGAGTTTCCCCTATATATTGGATCAACGAAATCAAAGCACAGAATCCACTCTCATATTACAAATTTACTAAGAATGCATGCATAATACTTTCAAGAGCCACAAGAGATACAATTTGGACAAAGCTCCAAGTAAAACAAGAAAGCACACAAAAGTGTGAAGCAACAAAAGGTTGTCCAAATTATATCAAAGAATCAAATCAATAGAAGATTGACTCCAAAGTTCACCAAGTGAACAAGGCAAAAGCCAATGAGCATAAAGGATAACTAAAACACACATTCTCAAAGACATATCTCATTTTAGGAGTAAAAAACAAATAACAAGGAATGATATAAAGAACTCCCAAAGAGAGCAAGGTTCCAACAAACAAACCAAACTCTCCACACTTTTTTATGATGGCACACTAAGTACGAAAAAGAAAAGATTTGTCGTACAACAATAACCAATACCAATTGAAATATAGAAAGGCATGATTGCATAAATAACTGCATTGCTCACAACATCAAAAAGCACATTAGTAGCTCGAGAATTAAGATAAGAGTTTTTCTTCTCCTCAAAAGATTGATTTTGGGAATCCTTAGGAGGAGAAAAACCCATATCTAAAATTCTCTCTATATTTGGGTCCATATCACAAAAGTGATTAAGCATGCAAATTTTCCATATATCATAATTAGTGCCATCAAATATAAAAATGTTTTTGTGCACTAATCCCCTAGCCAACATCTTTGCTCTCAAGGCGGTGAAGCCTAAAATGAGAGACCTGACTCTGATACATATTGAAAGGACACGGATGTCACCTAGAGGGGATGAATAGGCGATTTAAACATTTTATGAGAGGGTTGACAAATGCAGAATAAAACTAACGTTTAATTTGCCAATCATACAATACTTAGAAAAACTAGGCTCACCTATGTGCACCAACAACTTATGCTAAGCAAGATAAGCAACTATGTGATAGCAAGATATAAATAACTTCAAGCGCGATGGCTATCACAAAGTAAATGGCATAAGTAAAGGATCTCGGATATAGAAATAACCGAGGTACACGGAGACGATGATGTATCCCGAAGTTCACGCCCTTGAGGATGCTAATCTCCGTTCGAGAGGTGTGGAGGCACAAGGCTCCCCAAACTCCATGGAGGATCATCGTAATATTGTCAAGCCCTCCCACCAAGATGGAAGACCCGATCCACTATGGGACCCTTGAGGGCGGTCACCGAACCCGCACAAAGCTTGGGGCAATCTTCACAACTTAATTGGAGGCTCCCAAGAAAACCACTAAGATTGGGGAACACTCCACAACTTAATTGGAGGCTCCCAATAATGGCCACTGAGGCACCACAAAGCCACTGAGCCGTCTAGGGTTCAAAGAACCCAAGAGGAATAAACTCTTGCTTTCACTTCCACGAAATCTCTAGGGAGAACTCAAACCAATGCCACCGCTGCAATGGCAAGAACACAAGTGCTCAAGTCCTTCTCACTCAGATCCTACAAAAGCAACTAATGTTATGGAGAGGTATGAGATGAAGAACAAAGGAGTAAATCCACAAAGAACTCCAAGATCTAGATCCAATGGGTTCCCCTCACAAAGAGGAGAAAGTGATTGGTGAAAATATAGATCTAGATCTCCTCTCTCATTTCCCTCTAAAGATGCAAGAATCTTTGGAGGGATTGAGAGTTAGCAAGCTTGGGGAGGTCAACAATGGAGGAGAAAACTTGCAAGAATGGCTAGGGTTCCATTGCGGAAGAAGGGCCCCTTAAATAGGTCCCCCAAAAGCCAACCATTATGTGCAGAAATTGTCTGGGCCGGAGTCTCCGCCCCTGGGGCCGGAGTCTCCGGTGCCCCGGGGTCATCCTGGGGACTCAGGAAGTCGCCATAAGATTCCAGGCTGGAGACTTTGCGTCTCGGGCCGGAAACTCCGGCCACCCAAAAACTCGCAGCAACACCAACACGAAAAAGGCAATAACTTGAGCTTCTGGACTCTGTTTTTGATGATCTTGGGCTTGTTGGTATCACAACAATAAGCTATACAAGTCTATGTGTAGAAACATCATAGTCCAACCAAGGAGGATAAAACCAAATTATGAAAGGTTTGACCTATCTATAAAGATGAATAGGTAACACCTCCAACACCAAAAACTCAATAAGATTTTCATCCAACATCCTATTTTGATGAACTAGAGCTTGTCATGGAAATAAACACAAGCTCTAATATCACTTGGATAAAAGCCAAATAAGAACCAAGAAAGATATGTCAAGTATGCAAAGGTTTGAGCTCTCTCCGAACGATACAATTAAGTTACTCGAGAGCCGCTCTTGATAGTACGACTACCAATCCTATAACCCGATCTCAAAACTAACAAAAGATACCGGTAGAAGAGAAAACCTTTCAATAACTAACCTTTTCCTTGTGAATTCCACTTGAGCTAGATAATGACGATCTTGATCTTTTCAAGTTGGACCACCTTTCTTGATTGCGCTTGCTCGGTGAAGTCTTGCGGATTGCTCCCCCATACTCCACTATGGGAAAGACTCTAGTAGAAATATCTTCATATGACCATTAACACCAAATGGACACCGAGCTTCAAGCATATGATATCTTCTAGATGCCTATCTGTAAGTTGCGCTTTGACTTGATCAATTCTTAAATCAATTCTTCTTTTCTATAATGATGGTGTCTTGATAAATTATTAAATCAATTCTTCTTTTGCTATAATGATGGTGTCTTGAAGATACGCATGAGATCTCACTCAATATTATTCTTCAAGACACACTCAAGATAGAATCAACTCCCTTATGACCAATCTTCATATCACTCCTTGAATAACACCTTGGTCATCACATCATCTTCTTTATTTGTATTTTCATACAACCTTGAAACCAACAAATGGTTCAAGCATTATCTATGGACAAGTCCTAGAAATATAACTCAATGCAAACATTAGTCCATAGGGATTCTCATTAATTAACAAAACCACACATCAGGGCTCCATGCTCTTTCAGTATGGGTGCGGCTTGTTGAGCTGACCGTGGCCCTGCACGCACTCGATATATTGGTTGCCTCCCTTCGTTTGTCGAGTCGACGTTGTATTTGAGCCAGGCGGCGACTCTGACGGTAAAGTGCATATTGGTATCCCATAAACATGTTTCTGGATGCATCCGTGGGTAGGACGGTTGTGCCATCTAGGGCAGCTCTTATTGTGTTCCACTCTGTATGTGTTAATTATACTGTTTGTTGGGCAGTGTCGCTTGTGTCCTCGGCTGTGCGTCTGCCGCTTCCTGGCGATTTGTACATGGCACCCTTCGCTTTCCGCGGGTTTGTTGCTGATGCTGAACGAGGAGTTTACCTCGCTGGTGGAGCCGAGAGAAGATGCTAACACTATTGCTGTTGCGGATTTCTCTGCCAACGTACCTGAATAGATCGAATTTGAAAGGCGAAGATAGCACTGGGATCCAATGCAAAAACTGAGGCTTCTGATCATCAGATCGAGGTTTGCAAAGAGGAATTAGGGTGGGTCTGTGTGGTTGAAAATTGACGGTGCCAAAACAGATCTGGCTTCCATCAATCGTCAAGTTGCTTCTTGGTGTAGACGAAAAGGTCGTCGAACTCATGATAACCAACACCCAAGGTCCCCACGGTCAACGCCAGTTGATGAGGGTTGGGCCCAGCAATGTCCATGGATGATTGACTTAGGATCGGGGAAGAGATGTCCATTTGATGAATTCGAAGGTTATCAGACAAACAAGGCAAATCTGACAATTTTATTGAGATAAAGCTAGGGTTTACAAGCTAGGTTTCGGCCCCCTCCCCCCGACTCCTCTGCGGTGACCCAGCATACCACTGCATGTGTAGTATGCAAGTCGTTGACATAACACCAATGAAACACTGTCTCACTAGTATTACATCCATCAGAGTGGTATAATAGAAACATCGCAAGTCCACGGTATGTCCATAGGATTACAATTTTTAGCATACAGAAGATCTTCAGAACCTCCTCAATAGGTAGAGGTTTAGTCCTGGCGACTACAAACGAGAAAGAAAACAAGGAAGACTAACTACACTACAACTAATGCAGTTGGCTTACTACACAAATATAGAATTACTCTAACTACTTAGGTTCTAGGATTCGGGAACTGTTTCCCTTCTATTCCTATTCTAGGTTTCCACTGAGCTTTGGTATAGTTGTTGACTCCAATGATCACCCTGGCGTTGGTAGAATGCTTCATCTACATCTTTAGTGTCTTGAGGTTGCCTTATTGAGTTGCCTCCAATCTAAGCAAGGGTTGCGAGGGAGTGGGGTGAGTAACGAGCATTACCCAGCAAGTTCATATAGAGTATAAGGTGTTTGATGCACTAACTACAGCCTTAGACCCAAGAGTCGTTTGGCTGTGCAAGTTTTTGTAAACATTTCTTCAGGAGGTTCCTTTTATTCTGAAAACTATGCCCGACAGCCAACATGTGGTACTAGTGCCTTGAGAGCACCTTTCCTGCAGTGTTCGCAACTCCTTCCTGGAACGAGGGGTAACATGGCACATCCTTTTACACTCTGCATAGGTGTGTCAATCCAAAAGAGATCAAAGCCTTGTTGCACATCCGAGTAGCTTGCTCGTCCACACTTCCTTGGTGTGGGGCCTAGTCATTGATCCAAGCCATTCACCGTCCTTCTTTGCACAACGCATGCCCACCCAATTCTGAACAAGCAGGTAGAGCCCCTGATATTCACCTTAGTGAGAATGAACTATCTAGGCGCCTCTTGCAGACCATCATAGACACCAGTGGCCATGGGCACTAAGGGGTCCCACCCATGTGCACGTATTCCTATAAGATATACGGCATACGGTAGCTGAGTGGTTGTTGACATGCGAACGGAAGAAAAGATAGATGACTTTCCCATCCCATTCCAAGTCTCTAGGACAACACGGTTTTTACGGTGTAAGAATAACTGTGGCATTGGTTGTTAAGTCCTAGGGTTTACTTTCCCATGCAAGTGGAACCCCCACCACAACAATTCTTTCCATGGTTCCACTTGCCAGCCATCCTAGGTTACCACCACTCGGGTCGATAACTAGCTAGTCATATTAATTATGAAACAAGAACCTTTTGCTTTTAGATGCAGTAGTAATACAACAGGTATATATTTGCAAGTAATTTGATAAAAATAATCAAGAGGCATGAGCAAGAGTGAACTTGCCTTTTTGACTGCAAGATTATGCAGGTCAAGGTCTTCGATGTGAAAGAAATCCAAATTCTGAAATAGCACCATCATCTGGTAAAGATGATGTTAAAAGAACTGCAACATGATATGCATAATATATGCTATGCAATGCTCTAAGCGTAACCTTACCCTGATGATTTGTTATTATTGAGTTGTGGTGAATTCTTTATGATGTGTTGCACTTTTAAGTTCAATTTCACACACAAGGTTGTTAAGGATTTTAGGTTAGTTGACTTTCCTGCATTAACAATAGAATAAAGCTTGAAACAAGAGTTATTGCAAAAGACTGGTATAGCAATAGGTGAAGACTCGAGAGTAACACTTTTAAGTGGTATCTTATTATTAGCAATCAAGTAGTTGGTTATGGACAAGCAAAGTTGAGGTAATTCTCATTTGATAAGAATATCTAGTTGGTCTTTGGGTTGACAACAATCTTAACACACAAATAGAAATTATGTGTTAAGGATTAATGGAATACTTGATATTTACTTTCAAGATATCTTGAAAGAATAACTTTTGAAGAACATATTTCTTGAAGAATAGAAGTACTACAATTAAAGTTTAGTGTTCTAAGGTTTATCATAGATCTTTATTAATCATGGAGTAGTTATCAGGGAAAACATATCAAGGATACAAATTAAGGTTCATCTAGTACTTGTATAGTATTGGTGGAGCATGATCACTCAAAGCAATTTAGATTGTTATTACCATATATGGTTGTTTCTATAGTTGACATCATTCTTAACATGCATAAGTAATTATTTACATCAAGGCATAAGAATGGGTGTGATACCAATTTGATGAGTTGTAACAACTCAGAAATTGTAATCCACTTCTTATTAATTAAAAGACCAAATTCTGGACCCAGATAAAACTTTTTATCTATTATTTCATGCATACATGTATTTTCTATTCTATGTCTTTTATAATTTCATAAGTGTTTCTTTTGGTTGTGCAATAGTTAGTTAATTCTAAGTTAACTAACAGAAGCAAATGAGAAAGATTATAAGAACCAAAGAGAGAAGAAACAAAGGAAAGAAAGAAAAAGAGAAGAATAAGATGATCTAGGAATTCTGTTTGACTACCCTACTTTGAACCCTTGGATTAAGAAATCTGTAACTCACCTTCATGTTTGGCCAGTTAGTTGAGCTTAACCAAGTTACATACTAACTCAACCAACAAAAATCTACTCAAAATTCAAACTAGAGCATCACTCAAACTTGAACCAAAGTTTGAATCTGAAACAGTGGCTATACCAAAAATTTGAATTAAGATTTGTGCAAAACCTGCTATTTCTCCAAAACAAAAATATGACAGGACACCTTGGTCAATATGTTGATCACTCAAACTGGAAAATTTCAAAAATTCAAAATTCAAGTTCTTGCGGGCATTTCGTCGAACACTGGCAGAGAAAATCAAACCAAATCTGAGTTCACTGTGATGATCACTGTGCTTGCTCGCCCAAGCGTTGTAGCCATGCTCCTGGGAGAAGCCACGGTCGAGCCCAGCGCCCCCAGCCCCGACCCAAGCTGTGAGAAGTGGAGGGAGGAGGAGAAACGCGCCCAGGGCCCCCTCCCAGTCATCTTCTTCTCTGCGTGATGCCGACCGTCCTGCCCTTGCCAGAGCAGACCCACAGCACCCCGCGGCCAAGCCAGAACCCTCCCAGCACGCCCCCGAGACCGCCGTGCCCGAAGCGACCTTCGAGCGTTGCCAGGGCCCCCGCTCCGGCGAGGTACTGGACGCTCTCTCCCCCGACGCTCTGACCTATAAATACCCCCGCCGATCAAACGGAGGCACTCGCCTCACTCCCAGCTACCTCCCAGACACCCTCTCTCCCTCCCTCTCGCTCTGGTTTGTCGACGCTCGCCACGCCGGCGAGGTACTGGACGCGAAGCACGCCGCCGCGTTCGACCACCCCGGAGCAAGCCGCCGCTGGGAATCGGAGGAGGAGTCAAGCCGCAGCCGAATCCGCCCCTCGCCGTTGAGTCCTGCTTCCTCTATGCACGTCGCCGTCGCCGTCATCGTCTTCACTGTAACGCCGGTGAGCTTCCCCCGTCTCCACGAACACGACGCACCCGAGCCGTTAGATCTTGATCTGACGATAGCATACCGGTTCGGGGAGGTTAAGTGACCTGACGAGTCGACCCCACCTGTCAGCTTCATTTTTATTCCTTTCCCGCCGCAGCGAAGCGGTATGGGCCGGCCCGTTCGGGTTTTTGTTTGAACGGGGCCCAGCTAGTGAAGATTCGGTCCGTTCGATTTTATTTAATTCCCGCTCGTTTTCGAATTAATTCAAATTTGATTCAGATCTGATTTTCCAACTTAAATTCCAAGAGTTTTACAAATCCATTTGTAGCAAATAAATATGCGTTGGAAAGCTTGTAAAATACTCTACACTGTAGGACTGATTAGAATTCAATTTGAATTAGGAATAAAATGAGATATGAATAGTGAGACCATAGCTTTACTAATCCTAGATAAGTTCTAGAAAATTATTTAAACCTCCTAAAATCTTGAAACTTGATTTGTGAACTCACTAATCACCGTGTCTACTGTTTAGTCAACCTTAATGAACTCAAACCTTGTTAGTATGATCAATTAGACCCTAACCTAATCCTATCTTGTAGCATAAAATGATAGATTCCTATTGCACACTTAGAATTAATTTGCCCTCTTACCAATTCACTTAGTTGACCTCTCCCACTTGAACTAGCCCTAGTAACCCTAAACCAATACCAATGCTTAGAAGGTGAACAACCTATGACCCTTAGTAGAAACTCTACCTTGCACACTTCATGAACACTTGGGAGAAAACTTGCAACAGAATTCAAATAAAATCCAACATGAATGATATTGTTTGAAAACAAGTATGTGTGTTTGGTGTGTTGTTAGCATGGTGTAGTGATGGTGTGTTTTGTGTTTATCCGTTACTAGACGCTAGTGTTGCCGAGGAGGATATTGGAGGGGATTATTACCAAGAAGAAGAAGAATACCCCGGACACTTTGCCAACCAAGGCAAGCCATCTTTTGATTCATACTCCCAATGCCTAGTTTTAATATTGCATTCTACTTGTTTTAAGTAAATTGCATGATTGAATTGCTAGAGTAGAATGATAGAAGTATAGTGATATCTTGCTTAACAAGGGCATCAAGCTGAGTTTATCCAACCATATCTAGTGGTATCATCACTCAATGTAGTTGCTTAGTCGCTAATAATATTGAGGCCATCTATAAGGGGAACTCTATTTGAAGAGTGGTGACTTGAACTTGAAACTTGAATTGGAGATTGCTCCTACATAATGGCTTTATGAAAGAAATTAATCTTGACTAAGAACTATGAAATATATTTCTCAAATGACAACGAGTGATGTACATGGGAGCCAACCATACCGTACGACCACATTACCCCTATATGGGAAGGGGCTTAGTCCGTAGCTTGTTTATCTTAGTATGGGAGGCCTTGTATCAAATAGTTATGGAAGGACACCGTGCGCGGCTACTTCTGAACCAGGTGGATTTCCACTAACCCGGCATCCCGGGATGGCCAGAACTAGAGGCACCGGAGCGGGGATTCCGTATCCCGGGCTCTAGGGAAGGATCCTATACTAGGGTGAGCAAGTGAAAGAGTTTGTTTGATTATCTGAACCCCGCATACTTGTGTATGACGATCCGTGGATTTCTCCCGGCAGATGTATCGAATCTTGTGGGTAAAGTGTACCCCTCTGCAGAGGTTTTCAAACTATTCGAATAGCCGTGTCCACGGTCATGGACAGTTGGCTAGCTCTACTTGACTTTTGTCAAAGATAAAAATCACAATGGTGAACAGGGTGAATGACTTGACTTGACCATGATGTTGACACACTTGAAGTTCCTTTAGATTGAACTTAGAGAACTAAACTTCTTTTCTATGAATGAGCATTCTTGGGAAATAAAACTAGCTTTTTGCAAAACAACTTAGTGCTTAGTCGACCATATCAACCTTGCATTTCTACTTCATCATTTCATTTATGAGATGGTTTGCGAGTGCATCCAATGTACTCACGGCTGTGTCCCTGGCTATCAACTTGGCCAGACTATGGGGAGGAATATCAGGAAGATGGGTATAAAGAGGAGTACCAGAACTAAGCTCGTCTCCATGAGTCGCCATTGCCTGTAGGGTGAAGGCATGGACCCGAAGACGTTATTTCCGCTGCTATATTGTGTTGTAATGTGAACTTGGTCTCTATGACCTTTGTATTTGAATCATCGTATTGTAATGTCTATGGAACTGGTTACCCACTACGTTATGTATATCGCAACAATGGTTCTGGGATTGCGGTGGAATACATAACGGGCACTTCGAATTTGTATCAAATTTGAGGTCGTCACAAGTTGGTATCAGAGCCTAGGCTGACCTTAGGAGACCTTAGTTAGAATGGGCGTTAAATGAAAACTTGATAAAAGCAAAGATATAAGTAATGGTTGCAAAATTGCTTAGTCTTTCCTCCCTATTTGTAAAGTTTTATACATACTTCAGTGTTTGCCTACTTAAAATTTTGCACACTTGAGTTGATCACTAACTTAAGCTAATCTAAAATTTTGTAGATGGCCCCGGTATTCGTTGAGCACTACCAGTTGGGCCATGGTGGCAGCCTTTGTTTCGAGCGCGACCTCACCACCCTGACCTTGTTCCTGGATCGTTTGTATCCGGAGTTCAAGGAAGCCGTGCTCAATGAGCACCCGTATGGAGAGCTACGGTGGCTTATCCGAGCCAGTTGCCGTGGCAAGAAGGGGAATTTGGGTTCTCCAAGGATCAAGTTTGAGCTTGTGGAGAACACTTGGGCCGATGGTTTGGTCCGAGCGATGCAGGAGATGCACGCCCGCTTGTGCGGACTGCATGTTGAGGAGGTTCAGGGAGAGCACTTTAGAAACTTTGCTCGGCGTGATGCGGACGGGCGTCCCGCAAACATGCCCGGGCAGAATGAGCCGAGTACCTACATCGATCACATGGACTTCTTGCTGTACTCCACTCAGCAGGAGGCCGATCGTGCCCGTACCAAGGCTAACCTTGAGCACTTCGCACTGGTGGAGGTGAGGAGCACTGATCAGGATACTTGCGAAGGAGCGCAAGAGCCTTCGTCGCCAGCGCGATGAGAAGGAACAGGACCTGGAGGAGTTGAAGGCCAATGTGGCTGAGCTGACCGAGTACATTGAGAGTCTGGAGGATCACCTTGGTGAGGAGGAAGGCATTGATCTCCGCAAGGAGGATAATGCCCTCATTAGTGATGAAGATGACTTCATGGAGGACCTTGATGATCCGGAAGATGGTGGGCACAATGGATTCATTATGAGTGATGAGGAGGAAGACCCCGAGGAGCCCGCTGTTTAGATCAGAGATCCATGTGTTACCTAGTTATGAGTTCACCTTGAGTCACTTCGTGTAGGTGTGAGTTGTATCCCCCTCTCTAGTAGACGAGTCGCAATGGTTGGATGTAAACCATTTGTAATGTGTGAACTCGTATGTATGATATGTTTGATGAGTGTTGAATGAAATATGAATTTGGCTCTTAAGGCCTTAGTAAGACAAAATTGCATCATCCATGTTACCTTTAAATCTTAGCAAAATTAGCTTTTCCCTCTTGTCTCACACACCTTATCTTCAGATGCCGCGAGCACCCCCACCCCCGAACCCGGAAATGGCCGAACTACTAAGGTTGATCATGGAAGATCGGGAAGCAGCCCGAGCTGAGCGCCAAGCTAACTTGGCCACTCTTCAGCAATTAACCCAGATGGCAATGAACCACAACAATGGCAATGGCAATGGCAATGGTGAAGGAGAAAACAATGGCAATGGTGATCACCGATCTAAGTTGAGGAGTTTCCAAAACACCAATCCACCTATATTCACTAAGTCTGAAGAACCCTTAGATGCCGATGACTGGCTTCGCACTATGGAGAACAATTTGGCAGTCGCCGAAGTTGGTGAAAATGAGAAGGTCTTGTATACCACCCACTATCTTGCTGGAGCAGCGAGAGCTTGGTGGGATAGCACCCGTGCAATGCAAGCCCCAGGGTATGTGATGCCTTGGGAGGAGTTCAAGAGCAAGTTTAGCAAAGCCCATGTTCCTTTGGGATTGGTTAAAAGGATGAGAGATGAGTTCAGAAATCTAAAGCAAGGTTCCCTGTCTGTGGTGGATTACCGTGACAAGTTCCTTACCCTGTCCAGGTATGCCCCAGATGACACCAACACCACTGAGAAGAAGCAAGAAAGGTTTCTGGATGGACTTCATGATGAGATGCAATGTGTCCTGGTCAGCATTCACTTTGCCGACCTGGAGTCATTGGTTGACTCTGCCATTCAGATGGAAGGCAAACTCAAGCAAGCTGCAGAGAACCGCAAGCGCCGTATGATGTATCAAGGCAACTCGAGCAACTCGCAGAAGCCAAGGGGAAATGCACCTATGGGTTTCGCCCCTAGACCTATGAGGCCATCTGCACCTGCTCCCCGTCCCAACTATCCCAACCGTCCACCCGGCAACAACTTCAACCGTGCACCCCCAAGACCTAGTGGCAACAACCTCAACACCAATACTCCAAGGCCAAATGGCGCCCCTATGTTACCCAAGCCTGGTGACAAGTCTGGAGTTACCTGTTATGAGTGCGGACTCAAAGGGCACTACTCCAATGAGTGCCCCAAGAAGCTGAATGATGCATCCAAGACCACTGCTCCTGTTCAGCAATAGCGCCGTGTGGGAAATGGCAAGAACTATCCACCAAGGAACCAGCCTCACTCTCGAGGCCGTCTGAATCACATGAATGTTGAAGAAGCTCAGGAAGCAACCGACGTTGTGCTTGGTATGTTCCCTGTTAACTCAGTTCTTGCAAGAGTTCTGTTTGATTCTGGAGCTTCACACTCATTTGTTACCCAATTATTCGTTGATAAAAGTGGACTTCAACCCACACCCTTGAAAGATGTCATGTCTGTGCAAATTCCCGGGTCGATAACCAAAGCCAGTTGTACCTGCTTGGCAGTGCCCATAGAAATCCATGGGATCTCATTTTTAGCCAGTTTGATTGTGTTAGGAACCAAAGGATTGGAAGTGGTCCTAGGTATGGATTGGATGTCTCAACACCAAGGAATTATAGATTGTGCCAAAAAGACCATCACCATGAGGAGTAGCCATGGAGTCTTAGTAAAGCATGTATCAGTCAAACCCATCCAAATCCCCAGATGTCATAAGAGTATCTCAGGACCAACTTTAGAGCAAGTTTCCATCGTCTGTGAATACCCGGATGTTTTTCCCGATGAGCTACCCGGAATGCCACCGGATCGGGATATTGAGTTTATCATTGAGCTTATCCCTGGAACTGGATCTATAGCCCAACGACCCTATCGTATGAACCCAGCTGAACTAGTAGAGTTGAAGAAGCAATTGGATGACCTTTTGAGTAAAGGATTGATTCAGCCAAGTTCTTCTGCTTGGAGATCACCCGTTCTGTTTGTGGATAAAAGTGACGGTTCTAGCCGACTGTGCACGGACTACCACAAGCTAAACGATGTGACCATCAAGAACAAGTATCCTCTCCCAAAGATTGAAGATTTGTTTGACCAAATGACTGGAGCCAGAGTCTTCTCGAAGATAGATCTTAGAACCGGATACCACCAACTGAAGATCCGTGCAACGGATATCCCCAAAACAGCCTTCACTACCCGATACGGATTGTATGAGTACACCGTAATGTCATTTGGATTGACCAATGCCCCTGCTTATTTCATGAACCTCATGAATAAGGTTTTTATGGAGTTCTTGGATAAGTTTGTTGTTGTCTTTATAGATGACATCCTTATCTACTCCAAGTCCGAAGAAGAGCATGCAACCCATCTGAGATTAATCTTAGAAACCCTAAGAGAGCATCAGTTATATGCCAAGTTCAGTAAATGTGAGTTCTGGTTGAAGGAGGTGGGATTCTTAGGCCATGTATTATCCGCCGGAGGAATATCAGTAGACCCAAAGAAGATCAAATCAGTTATGGATTGGGAAGCCCCAACCACCCAGACCGAAGTTAGAGGTTTTCTCGGATTAGCGGGATATTACCGCAAATTTGTTGAGGGATTTTCAAGCATTGCCCGGCCAATGACCCAACTGTTGAAGAAAGACAAGAAGTTCGAATGGACCCCTAAGTGTGAAGAAAGTTTTCAAGAGCTCAAGAAGCGATTGGTGTCCGCCCCCGTCCTAACCATGCCCGATATCACCAAAAACTTTGATGTCTATTGCGACGCTTCCAAACTTGGACTTGGTTGTGTATTGATGCAAGAAGGCAAGGTCATAGCTTACCTCTCTCGGCAGCTTCGACCTCATGAAGAAAATTATCCAACCCACGATCTGGAGTTAGCAGCCGTGGTTCTAGCTTTGAAGACCTGGAGGCACTATCTGATGGGCAACCGTTGCGAGATTTACACGGATCACAAGATTTTGAAGTATATCTTCACCCAGAAGGAGTTGAACATGAGGCAAAGAAGATGGATAGAGTTGATCAAGGATTATGATCTGGAAAATCACTATCACCCCAGTAAGGCCAATGTGGTGGCCGATGCATTGAGTAGGAAGCCGTGCTCGTTGAATATGGCGATCAAAGAGGAGCAACCTATGTTACACCAAGAGTTTGAAAAATTTGGATTGGAACTAGTCAGTCAAGGATTCTTAGCCAACCTTGAGTTTCAACCCACCTTGATGAGCCAAATCAAAGAAGCCCAGAAGGGAAATAAGAGTATCGACGGAATTAAGCGCCGAATTAGCTCCGGCAAGGTGCCAGGATTTGAGGAAGATGATCAAGGAGTTCTTTGGTATAAAGGACATATTTGTGTGCCTGCTGACTCAGAATTGAAGGAAGTGATTATGAAGGAAGCCCATGAGGCACCTTATTCCATCCACCCCGGTGGAACTAAGATGTATCAAGATTTGAAGGAACAATTTTGGTGGCATGGAATGAAGCGTGAGATTGCATCGTTCATTTCGAAGTGTGATATTTGTCAAAGAGTCAAGGCTGAACATCAACGGCCTGCGGGATTGCTGCAACCTTTGCAAGTTCCGGAATGGAAGTGGGAATCCGTTGGAATGGATTTCATCACTGGATTTCCAAGGTCCAGCCGTGGCAATGACTCTATTTGGGTCATTGTGGATCGACTGACCAAAGTTGCCCACTTTATTCCTGTCAAGACCACTTATCGCTCGGGACAGCTAGTAGATCTGTATCTATCCAGAATTGTTAGTTTGCATGGAGTCCCTAAAACCATAGTTTCCGATCAAGGAACCCAATTCACCTCAAGATTTTGGAGAAGCTTACATCAAGCCTTGGGCACCAAATTAGCTTTCAGCACCGCTTACCACCCTCAGACTGATGGACAGACTGAAAGAGTAAACCAAATACTTGAAGATATGTTGAGATCCTGTGTTCTAGCCTATGGAGCTAAGTGGGAAGATTGTCTGCCCTTCGCGGAGTTTTCCTACAACAACAGCTATCAAGCCAGTTTGCAAATGGCCCCATTTGAAGCTTTGTATGGAAGAAAGTGTCGTACCCCTTTGAACTGGTCAGAAA
Source organism: Dactylis glomerata (assembly GCA_007115705.1). NCBI lineage: Eukaryota > Viridiplantae > Streptophyta > Magnoliopsida > Poales > Poaceae > Dactylis > Dactylis glomerata. The sequence goes on from QXEO01000066.1 coordinate 2,588,178, forward strand.
CCGGAGACAGTCAGATATTTGGACCTGACATTCTGCAAGAAGCCGAGGAGAAAGTTCGCATGATTCGTGAATACCTCAAGGCAGCCCAGTCGAGACAGAAGAGTTATGCCGACAAGAGACGTAGAGAACTGACCTTCCAGATTGGAGATTTTGTTTATCTCAGAGTATCACCCCTCAAGGGAATGCAAAGATTCCAAGTAAAAGGAAAGCTTGCACCAAGGTATATTGGACCCTTCAAGATACTAGACCACCGAGGAGAAGTGTCTTATCAGTTGGAAATGCCCCCGGAATTGTCGAAAGTGCACGATGTCTTTCACGTGTCATTACTTCGGAAATGTCTTGAAGTTCCGGAGAAGCCCGAAATCTTCAAGAATATTGATCACCGTTTGGTGGATATCAACAAGGACTTGACCTATCGTGAAATGCCTATTCGTATCCTCGAGGAAGCTTATAGAACCACTCGAACCCGAAGCATCAAGTTTCTGAAAGTTCAGTGGAGTAATCACACCGAAGATGAAGCCACTTGGGAACGAGAAGATTACCTACAGAAAGAGTTTCCCAATCTTTTTAGTTCTTAATTAGTGAATCTCGGGGACGAGATTCTTTTTAAGGGGGGAAGATTGTAACAACTCAGAAATTGTAATCCACTTCTTATTAATTAAAAGACCAAATTCTGGACCCAGATAAAACTTTTTATCTATTATTTCATGCATACATGTATTTTCTATTCTATGTCTTTTATAATTTCATGTGTGTTTCTTTTGGTTGTGCAATAGTTAGTTAATTCTAAGTTAACTAACAGAAGCAAATGAGAAAGATTATAAGAACCAAAGAGAGAAGAAACAAAGGAAAGAAAGAAAAACAGAAGAATAAGATGATCTAGGAATTCTGTTTGACTACCCTACTTTGAACCCTTGGATTAAGAAATCTGTAACTCACCTTCATGTTTGGCCAGTTAGTTGAGCTTAACCAAGTTACATACTAACTCAACCAACAAAAATCTACTCAAAATTCAAACTAGAGCATCACTCAAACTTGAACCAAAGTTTGAATCTGAAACAGTGGCTATACCAAAAATTTGAATTAAGATTTGTGCAAAACCTGCTATTTCTCCAAAACAAAAATATGACAGGACACCTTGGTCAATATGTTGATCACTCAAACTGGAAAATTTCAAAAATTCAAAATTCAAGTTCTTGCGGGCATTTCGTCGAACACTGGCAGAGAAAATCAAACCAAATCTGAGTTCACTGTGATGATCACTGTGCTTGCTCGCCCAAGCGCTGTAGCCATGCTCCTGGGAGAAGCCGCGGTCGAGCCCAGCGCCCCCAGCCCCGACCCAAGCCGTGAGAAGTGGAGGGAGGAGGAGAAACGCGCCCAGGGCCCCCTTCCAGTCATCTTCTTCTCTGCGTGATGCCGACCGTCATGCCCTCGCCAGAGCAGACCCACAGCACCCCGCGGCCAAGCCAGAACCCTCCCAGCATGCCCCCGAGACCGCCGTGCCCGGAGCGACCTTCGAGCGTTGCCAGGGCCCCCGCTCCGGCGAGGTACTGGACGCTCTCTCCCCCGACGCTCCGACCTATAAATACCCCCGCCGATCAAACGGAGGCACTCGCCTCACTCCCAGCTACCTCCCAGACACCCTCTCTCCCTCCCTCTCGCTCTGGTTCGTCGACGCTCGCCACGCCGGCGAGGTACTGGACGCGAAGCGCGCCGCCGCGTTCGACCACCCCGGAGCAAGCCGCCGCTGGGAATCGGAGGAGGAGTCAAGCCGCAGCCGAATCCGCCCCTCGCCGTCGAGTCCTGCTTCCTCTACGCACGTCGCCGTCGTCGTCTTCACTGCAACGCCGGTGAGCTTCCCCCGTCTCCACGAACACGACGCACCCGAGCCGTTAGATCTTGATCTGATGATAGCATACCGGTTCGGGGAGGTTAAGTGACCTGACGAGTCGACCCCACCTGTCAGCTTCATTTTTATTCCTTTCCCGCCGCAGCGAAGCGGTATGGGCCAGCCCGTTCGGGTTTTTGTTTGAACGGGGCCCAGCTAGTGAAGATTCGGTCCGTTCGATTTTATTTAATTCACGCTCGTTTTCGAATTAATTCAAATTTGATTCAGATCTGATTTTCCAACTTAAATTCCAAGAGTTTTACAAATCCATTTGTAGCAAATAAATATGCGTTGGAAAGCTTGTAAAATACTCTACACTGTAGGACTGATTAGAATTCAATTTGAATTAGGAATAAAATGAGATATGAATAGTGAGACCATAGCTTTACTAATCCTAGATAAGTTCTAGAAAATTATTTAAACCTCCTAAAATCTTGAAACTTGATTTGTGAACTCACTAATCACCGTGTCTACTGTTTAGTCAACCTTAATGAACTCAAACCTTGTTAGTATGATCAATTAGACCCTAACCTAATCCTATCTTGTAGCATAAAATGATAGATTCCTATTGCACACTTAGAATTAATTTGCCCTCTTACCAATTCACTTAGTTGACCTCTCCCACTTGAACTAGCCCTAGTAACCCTAAACCAATACCAATGCTTAGAAGGTGAACAACCTATGACCCTTAGTAGAAACTCTACCTTGCACACTTCATGAACACTTGGGAGAAAACTTGCAACAGAATTCAAATAAAATCCAACATGAATGATATTGTTTGAAAACAAGTATGTGTGTTTGGTGTGTTGTTAGCATGGTGTAGTGATGGTGTGTTTTGTGTTTATCCATTACTAGACGCTAGTGTTGCCGAGGAGGATATTGGAGGGGATTATTACCAAGAAGAAGAAGAATACCCCGGACACTTTGCCAACCAAGGCAAGCCATCTTTTGATTCATACTCCCAATGCCTAGTTTTAATATTGCATTCTACTTGTTTTAAGTAAATTGCATGATTGAATTGCTAGAGTAGAATGATAGAAGTATAGTGATATCTTGCTTAACAAGAGCATCAAGCTGAGTTTATCCAACCAAATCTAGTGGTATCATCACTCAATGTAGTTGCTTAGTCGCTAATAATATTGAGGCCATCTATAAGGGGAACTCTATTTGAAGAGTGGTGACTTGAACTTCAAACTTGAATTGGAGATTGCTCCTACATAATGGCTTTATGAAAGAAATTAATCTTGACTAAGAACTATGAAATATATTTCTCAAATGACAACGAGTGATGTACATGGGAGCCAACCATACCGTACGACCACATTACCCCTATATGGGAAGGGGCTTAGTCCGTAGCTTGTTTATCTTAGTATGGGAGGCCTTGTATCAAATAGTTATGGAAGGACACCGTGCGCGGCTACTTCTGAACCAGGTGGATTTCCACTAACCCGGCATCCCGGGATGGCCAGAACTAGAGGCACCGGAGCGGGGATTCCGTATCCCGGGCTCTAGGGAAGGATCCTATACTAGGGTGAGCAAGTGAAAGAGTTTGTTTGATTATCTGAACCCCGCATACTTGTGTATGACGATCCGTGGATTTCTCCCGGCAGATGTATCGAATCTTGTGGGTAAAGTGTACCCCTCTGCAGAGGTTTTCAAACTATTCGAATAGCCGCGTCCGCGGTCATGGACAGTTGGCTAGCTCTACTTGACTTTTGTCAAAGATAAAAATCACAATGGTGAACAGGGTGAATGACTTGACTTGACCATGATGTTGACACACTTGAAGTTCCTTTAGATTGAACTTAGAGAACTAAACTTCTTTTCTACGAATGAGCATTCTTGGGAAATAAAACTAGCTTTTTGCAAAACAACTTAGTGCTTAGTCCACCATATCAACCTTGCATTTCTACTTCATCATTTCATTTATGAGATGGTTTGCGAGTGCATCCAATGTACTCACGGCTGTGTCCCTGGCTATCAACTTGGCCAGACTATGGGGAGGAATATCAGGAAGATGGGTATAAAGAGGAGTACCAGAACTAAGCTCGTCTCCATGAGTCGCCATTGCCTGTAGGGTGAAGGCATGGACCCAAAGACGTTATTTCCGCTGCTATATTGTGTTGTAATGTGAACTTGGTCTCTATGACCTTTGTATTTGAATCATCGTATTGTAATGTCTATGGAACTGGTTACCCACTACGTTATGTATATCGCAACAATGGTTCTGGGATTGCGGTGGAATACATAACGGGCACTTCGAATTTGTATCAAATTTGAGGTCGTCACAAGAGTTCTTTAAAGAATAACTTTTAATGAACATATTCCTTAATGGATATTTAGTACAAAAATTTATTTATTGATCCTCTCATCATAGGTTTTGAAGTTCGATTTCAAATGAATACCACTTTGATTTAGACACTCCTCAAAACGGAATATGCATCTTAAGTAAACAAGGTTCAGTTAGTGGATTGATTGAAATGAAGTCTAAACACCAATTAATGCTTAATTAAGATTAATCCTGATTTTTATCATTTAGGAAAATAGTTTTAGGATTTAAGTCAAATTTTAAATGATTTAAAATTGACCTAGAAGTTTTAAATTTAACTATTAATGAAACAATAGTTGAAATAACAATATTAGCGTTAATTAATAATTCTGATACAAGTTTATGATTTCCCCCGAATTTTACTATATTAAATTTGTTTTAGGAAAAATCATTTTAGGGATTAAAATCCTAATAGTAAAGTTCTAGGATTAATATTTAATAAAAAATATATTATTTGGAATAACATTATTTGAGTTGTAAAAAAATTGGTATTAGAAAATTTTATTTGAACTATCATACTTGAGTTTGAATTTAAAATTCAAATACTACTTAAACAAGTTTTCAAATTTGGTTCAAAATAATTTCGCACAAGCATTCAAGATTATAATTTAAATAGATAGATTATGTTTTTATGATCATTTTGGTATGTCATTTGCATTTTTGTAATTTGAAATGAATTAGTTATGAATTTATCAAGTTATAACTATTTACATGAATTTCTATTTAGTAGGCAAGACATTTTCTATCGGATCTAACTGTACCCTAGACACTAACTGGTGGGGTATCGGACCAAGTCAACAACCATGTTGGTGTGGACTGAGTCAATGTTTGACTGGGCACAAGCTCATCGCTGGTGAGGTGGTCGGTGATGGTGGCAGCGTTCTACGGCTTCCCCGGACGCATGATAAGCTAAAAAGATCCGGGAGTGCACAGGGAACGCTATGCTTGTGGCGCCCTGATACGTCTCAAACGTATCTATAATTTTTGATGCTCCATGCTTGTTTTTACACCATTTGCTTAGTGCTTCATTACACTTTGTGGCGTTTTTATGCATTTTCCAGAACTAACCTATTAACGAGATGCCACAGTGCCAGTTCCCTGTTTTCTGCTGTTTTTGTGTTTCAGAAAAGTTACACAGAAAATATTCTCGGAATCGGACAAAACAAAAGCCGAACATCCAGATATTTAATGAAGCTTCCAGAACACCGAAGAGGAGACAGAACGGAGCCAGGAGGTGGTCTTGCCGCGCCGCCCTATGGTGAGCCTCACCTGGTCCACTTCTGACGCTGCCCCTTCGCCTATAAAGACCCCCCGACGGGAAAAACCTAAACACCTGATCAATTTTCAAGAAACACATCGCGATCCGCCGCCGTTGTTGACCCGAGATCGGGAGGGTCCAGAAGCTCTTCCCGGCACCCTGCTGGAGAGGGGAATCGCCACCGGAGGTCTTCTTCATCGCCATGCTTGCCTCCGGCGCGATGAGTGAGTAGTCTACCTTGGACTATGGGTCCATAGCAGTAGCTAGTTGGTTGTCTTCTCCACCATGTGCTTCATGTTTAGATCTCGTGAGCTGCTTTACATGATCGAGACTACCTTTATGTAATTCTACATGTTGTGTTTGTTGGGATCCGATGAATATTGGTGTTATGATTGAGTTGATGTGCTGAATATTATCTTATGTTATCTCTATGTTGTTTATGATCTTGCATGCTCTCCGTTGTTAGTAGCTATCTTGGCCGAGTAGATACTAGTGACTCCAAGAGGGGGTATTTATGCTCAATAGTTGGGTTCCTGCCTCTATTTAATATGGGGGAGTGACAGAAACCTCTAAGGTTGTAGATGTGTTGTTACCACTAGGGAGAAAACAACATTCTTATGTCCAAGGACATATGCTTTGTTTACATTACACACTTTGCTTAATGCAGTTATCTATTGTTCGCAACTTAATACTCAAGGGGTCCTCGGATTGAATCCCCGCGAGTGGATTATTAGTCATAGATGCAGTTGGATGGCGGTCTATGTATCTTGTTGTAATTCCCAGAGTAAATCTCATAGTGATCCTCTCGACATATGCATGTTATCTTTATTCTATCAATTGCCCAACTGTAATTTGTTTACCCAGCATGTGTTATTTATCTTATGGAGAGACACCACTAGTGAACTATGGACCCCGGTCCTATTTCCTTTACATTGCTATTTCCTGTTTACTTTACTCGCACTGTTTACTTTCTCGCATATTACTATTGTTTTCCACTCGATACGCTCATTCCTTTGTTTACAGCAAACCGGTGAGATTGACAACCTCATCGTAAGTTGAAAGCAAAGTATTTGGTTGTGTTGTGTGCAGGTTCCGTGTTGCAGCTGGCAAAGAAAAGCACTGGACGAGGCGCCTTATAAATTGTCCGGAGCTGTCGCGAAGCTAGCAAGCATCACCTTCTGGAGTTTGGCTTTTTCCTGGATACGATAAACCTTGGTTTCTTACTAAGGGAAAAACTTGTTGTTGTGCTCATCATACCTTCCTCTTGGGGTTCCCAACTGGACGGTGATTTACATCAACACACCGTGCCGCATCACGCCCCTAAGAAACGGCCACCGGAGCTCTCTCCGGCGAGCTGTACCGCGACAGTGAACTCCGACCAAAGTTAGGAAACAAGCTACGAGCTACTATTTGATGCTGGAAAGGATTCCAAAGATGCGCAAGACCAACCTGGAACCGAATAGCTGCTCGACATGGTCGATGGTGGTCGGAGACAAGCGTATTGTCAAGTTTTCCAACGAACAATGGCGAAAGGGAATGGAAAATATCCGGTGATTGAAGACGATTGAGTCTGCTTCCTTCGGCATGGATTCCTGTCTTACCAATACAGAGCTCTAGAGAGTCTTTTCGTGGCTTGGGGAGGCTTGTGGCAGTGGCGCATATGGTCGCCAGAGCTAGGGTTTCCGATGGCTTCCGAGAGGAAGAGAAAGACTTCGGGAAAAGGAGAAGATAGAGGAGCTCGATATTTTTCACTGCGGCAATGTCCTTATACTCCATGGGAAGCGGTGGCGTCAATCTCGTGCGTCCACAGCGGGCGGTCGATCCGGTGGCTTCGGCCTAGCCACCGAGCTGCTTCCAGGCGAGAGGAAGATGACGACGATGCGAAGCGGTAACCGGCCGGCTGGATTGGGCTGGCTCGGGATTGTGGCCCACTGGCGGTTTCTCTCCTTTGTTTTCTCCTAACTCCTTTTCCATTTACTATTTCCTATGTTATAATTTCAGATTTAAATTCCAAATCATTTTGCAGGTTTTTGAGTTTGGGAATCTTCCAAAAATACAACTAATGTTCTGTTGGTACAATATTTTGTATTAGAGCGATCTTATATGTGCATTGGCACATATTATTGTTTGTAGGTAGTTAGGATTTAGATAGGTCTTAGTAGAAATGTTTTCTTTGGCATCACAATTTTAGGGTTTGTAATATTTCAATAAGACTTGGATATTTTTATAATGATGTACCAGATCATTGGTTTGGATTTAGAATATAAGGGAAATAACTTGTATGGGGTGTTTTCTAGATTACTGACCTTTATTATTTAAGGATAAATTGTGAAATCTCATAGGCAAGGCTTTAGTGGTTTGAGACCATGATCAAAGTACACCTTTGTATGGGTTTGATCACTAGGTAAAAGCATAGTTTAAAAAACCGGACCGGTTCACCGGTTGAACCGTAAAAAATGGGAACCAGAGACCTCGGCGGTTTGTTAAGCGCACAGGACCGCCCATGCTAACGAACCGGTGAAAACCAAGCAAACCGGCCGGTTTTGTAGAAAACCAGCGAACCACTGGTTTTCTGACCAACCGCCTGGTTCAATGCGGGTTTCGGAAATACCCTTCAATTGACTTTTTTCCATGAAAAAGAGGGCCAATTTAGGAAATTGTTGAAATCATGCTCCTCTAGGGGTTTCTCTGGATCGGTTGTCTCGACTCCCAGGTCATCCACGCCACCACCGACAGAAAGGAGAGAGCTTGAAAGGCAGAGAACCCGACGCGATGGCGCCACGGCCGCCGCTTGAGGAGCCGCTCCAAGGACATATGCTTTGTTTATATTACACACTTTGCTTAATGCAGTTATCTGTTGTTCGCAACTTAATACTCAAGGGGTCCTTGGATTGATTCCCCGCGAGTGGATTATTAGTCATAGATGCAGTTGGATGGCGGTCTATGTATGTTGTTGTAATGCCCAGAGTAAATCTCATAGTGATCCTCTCGACATATGCATGTTATCTTTATTCTATCAATTGCCCAACTGTAATTTGTTTACCCAGCATGTGTTCTTTATCTTATGGAGAGACACCACTAGTGAACTGTGGACCCCGGTCCTATTTCCTTTACATTGCTATTACCTGTTTACTTTACTCGCACTATTTACTTTCTCGCATATTACTATTGTTTTCCACTCGATACGCTCATTCCTTTGTTTACAGCAAACCGGTGAGATTGACAACCTCATCGTAAGTTGGGAGCAAAGTATTTGGTTGTGTTGTGTGCAGGTTCCGCGTTGCAGCTGGCAAAGCAAAGCACTGGACGAGGCGCCTTATAAATTTTCCGGAGCTATCGCGAAGCTAGCAAGCATCACCTTCTGGAGTTTGGCTTTTTCCTGAATACGATAAACCTTGGTTTCTTACTGAGGGAAAAACTTGCTGTTGTGCTCATCATACCTTCCTCTGGGGGTTCCCAACTGGACGGTGATTTACATCAACACACCGTGCCGCATCAAGACTCTTTTCTGGCGTCGTTGCCGGGGAAAAAGAAGACTTCTGCAAGGGGAGTTTCGCACGCACATCCTTTACTTTGTTTTAAGTTTCGCTTTACTTTATTTTTACTTGCTTCGTTTTATCAAAAACACACAAAAAAATTCCTTATAGTTGTTTTTACTTGTCTACTTTTAGTTTTGCTAGAATGGCTACTCCTGAGAACACCAAGTTGTGTGACTTTACTAGCACTAATAATAGTGATTTTATCTGCACTCCTATTGCGCCACCTGCTCCTGCTACAAATTTTTATGAGATTAAGCCTGTTTTATTGAACCTTGTTATGACAGAGCAATTTTCTGGTGCTAGTACTGATGATGCTGCAGCTCATCTCAACAATTTTGTTGAGCTATGTGAGATGCAAAAATATAAGGATGTAGAGAGTGATATTATTAAGCTTAAGTTGTTTCCTTTTTCTTTGAGAGGAAAAGTTAAGGATTGGTTGTTGTCTTTGCCTAAAAATAGTATTGATTCATGGGCTAAGTGTAAGGATGCTTTTATTGGAAGATACTATCCTCCTGCTAAGATTATAGCTTTGTGTAGCAATATTATGAAGTTTTGTCAATTTGATAATGAACATGTTGCCCAGGCTTGGGAAAGAATGAAATCTATGATAAAGAATTGCCCCACTCATGGACTGACTACTTGGATGATTGTCCAAACTTTTTATGCAGGGCTGAATTTTTCTTCAAGGAACCTATTGGATTTAGCTGCTGGAGGCACTTTTATGTCCCTTACCTTGGGTGCTGCAACAAAGCTTCTCGACAATATGATGGTAAATTACTCTGAATGGCACACCGAGAGAGCTCCACAAGGTAAGAAGGTAAGTTCTGTCGAGGAAACCTCTTCCTTGAGTGATAAGATTGATGCTATAATGCTTATGCTTTCTAATGATAGAACTCATGTTGATCCTAATAATGTTCCTTTGGCCTCTTTGGTTGCTCAAGAAGAGCATGTTGATGTAAACTTCATTAGAAACAATAATTTTAACAACAATGCTTATAGGAACAATTTTGCTAGTAACAATTATAGGCTGTATCCTTCTACCAATGGTAATGGTTGTGGTAACTCTTATGGTAATTCCTCCAACAACACTAGGGCTGCGTCCTCTGAGCTTGAAGTCATGCTCAAGGACTTCATCGGTAAGCAAACTGCTTTTAATAAGTCTGTTGAGGAAAAATTAGGCAAAATTGATATTCTTGCTTCTAAAGTTGATAGCCTTGCTCATGATCTTGAACTTCTGAAATTAAAAGTGTTGCCTAATGAGGTGAAAGAGAACAATACTTTTGCCACTGCTAACGCTATCCAAGTTAGAATTGATAAAAATGTTAGGATGTTAGCAGAATTGCATGCGAGGTGGGAAAGAGAAGATGAGATGGCTAGAAGGATGAAGGTATGTACCATTACTACCTCTAATGATGTTGTTCCAAATGCTAGCAATCCTCTTACTTTGATTGGTGTAGAGAAAACTCCAACTCCTTGTGTTAAAAAGCCTAAAACTGCCAAAACTTTTTCTCAAAAGAGTGCTGAAATCTTTTAGAGTGTGGCAGGTGATAGCTCTATTTCCTTTAATGATTTTGATGTAGATGGCTGCAATATATCTGAATTTATTTTGTTCTTTCAAAAGCTTGCTTTGAGTCCTAATGCTAGTTCTTTAAATGTTGCTTTTACTAAGCATATTACCAATGCTCTTATGAAAATTAGGGATGAAAAGTTGAAGCAAAAAAGCTTTTATTCCCAAGAAGTTAGAAGATGGTTGGGAACCCATCATTGATATGCATGTTAATGGTTTTGATTGCCATGCTTCATGTGATCTAGGTGCTAGTATTTCTATCATGCCTAGAAAAATTTATGACATGCTTGATTTACCACCGCTTGAAAAGTGTTATTATGATGTTCCTATTGCTAATGTTGCTAAGAAGAAACCTTTGGGAAGGATTAATGATGTTCTTATTATGGTTAACAATAACCTTGTTCCCGTTGATTTTCTTGTCATGGATGTTGAATGCAATGCTTCATGTCCTATTATTTTGGGAAGACCTTTTCTTCGAACTGTAGGTGCCATCATTGATATGAGGGAAGACACCATCAAATATCAATTCCCACTCAAGAAAGGTATGGAACACTTCCCTAGGAAAAGGAAGAAATTACTTTTTGACTCTATTCTTAGAGAAAATTATGAGCTTGATGCTTCATCACTTGATATTACTTGATTCGCACTTTCTGCGCCTAGCTCAAAGGCGTTAAAGAAAAGCACTCTTGGGAGATAACCCAATGTTTTTACTTTCAGTTTTTTCTTTTGTTTGAGTCTTGGAAGTTATTACTATTGTAATAACCTTTCCTTATCATTTTTTATTTCTTTTTGTGCCAAGAGAAGCCTCTAATTTGAGTGAGGTAAGATTTGGGGATGTTGCTGTCCTGAAACAGATTTTGGTGCTGCACCGTAAAAATTTGTGAAAATTCTCTGTATATCTTTTGGACCTGAGATTTCTTGTGCATATGACCCCGGTTGTATCCAAACTTTTATTAGTGTAACACTTTTTGATTTGAGCAACATCAAACCCTCTAAAAATTCGACTTTTGTCAGCTGTTCTGTTTTGATAGATTTCTGCCAATGTTTGTGTTTGCCGCTCGATCGCTTTCTTTTTTAGTTCTTTTGATCACGGAACTTTTGGGGAAGTTGCTACAGTAGTATATGCTTTATATGTGGTGGTTTTGAGTTGAAACCTGAAGCAAAAAGGGGTTGATTCATTATTATGCTTACACTAATGTTGCTAATAGAATTGTGTTGAGTTTTGTATGAAGGAAGTTTTCAAGTTTAGGGATTGGAGAATGATGAGATGAGTTGAAGAATGGACAAAAGCTCAAGCTTGGGGATGCCCACGCACCCCAAGCAATATCCAAGAGGTACAAGCGTCAAAGCTAGGGGATGCCCCCGAGGCACCCCTTCTTCATCGGCAAAAATTAGGTCACCTTTCAACACACTATATTTTTATTGCTTCATGCACTATGCGTTTTTCTTGGAGCGTCAGTTGTTTTAGTTTTCAGTTTAGTTTAGTTTTGTTTGCTGCAATAAATGGGTGGACCCCACCAAATTTCTTTTGGAGAAGTTGCCTTGCTTTTCATTTGCAAAGAACACTCCGTTTTTCACTCTTATCGTTCAACGAGTGTTCTCTTTTTCTGCTAATGCATTTAGTTTTCATTTTTTTGCCTTGATTTGTGTTCAGATCTTGTTATATCTTTGCATCAAGGTGTATTTTGACCCCTGGTCCATGTTGGTTTTCATCAAAAGAGTTGTTTCAAAAAGGTTCGAATGGTGTTGGAAAAGAGAAAAAGCTTTATGCAAAAAAGTGGTACAAAAAGGAGCTTGTGCAGACTGCGGCCTAGGCTTTTGCATGTCGTGCTTGATGTCTTTTTGATAGTATGCTTAGTGTTTTTGTTGTAGCATGACTTGTCTCAAATGACTGAGATTGCTTAATGAGCCTTTGAAAAAATCATGCGTTGTTTTAATTATTTGGAAGCATTATTTTGGTTTTCTCCTTGATGCTTTATTTGGGTTGACTTGGCGCATGCTCACACATGTTAGACTCATACAAAGTCGCCATAAGCCTCTATGATCATTTAGTTTTTGACTTTTGATGCCATCTTATGCTACTTTTAATGTCGCTTTGCATGATTATGGCCGTTATTGCTCTCTTAGTTGGTCGCTCCCAGTCTTTTGCTAGCCCTCATTTTGTACTGAGTATGAGCTCTACTCGTGCATCCAACTCCTAAAAACCAAGTTTGCCATTGTGTCCACTATAAATTCCTATGCATGGTATTTGTAAGCCATTCCAAGTAAATTTTTATGTGCTACCTTTGAAAAAAAACCTTCAAAACACTTCTCGTTTTGTGACACTGTTTTCAGCTCATGGGGACGTAGTGGTCGGATTTTCTATCTTCCATATTATTTTATTCCAAAAAGAAAAAAAAAGAAAAAAGAAAAAAGGCACTCCTCCATGGTATGTGAATGTTGGTGGGCACCCGATGGAATCGGTTAGCCATGGTTTGAGAAAGGAAAAAAGGTGGGGAGGAGTGCCAAGCTTTATAAAAGAGCACAAAAGTGCCAATCTCTCTCAAAAATTTGCTTTATTTTTGTATGGAAGATAGTAAGAACCCCACTGCCAGTCGTTGACAAAGACAACCACCTCTCAAAACCCAATTTTTATCTCTCTGTTTTACAAATGAAAAGCTCTAGCACATGTTTAATCACTGCTTCCCTCCGTGAAGGGCCTTTCTTTTACTTTTATATTGAGTCACCACCTTCTATCTTTATGCACCGTCTAAGAGAGCATAGTTGTCATTCTTAGTATAATGTGCATTGTCCCAAAGTTTTCATTGATTGATTCATGATGTTGGTTTCACTTGTTCTTAAATTATTTGTATCTAGTCGCCCTCTTAAACTTGAAGGTGTCCTATGCATTTATGTTTTGCTCTCTCATGAAGGACAAGCTGAAAACCATTTGCTATGTTTTTCCATATGATTTGAATACACTGTTTGACTTTCATTGTTTCATTTTCATGATCTTTTGTTTGTGTTCTTTCTCATGTTATAACATGGTTGCTAAGTTTCTTCTATCAAGATTATATCTTTCATGCCCACGTTTTAAGTTCTTTTGATCCGAGCGCACAACGCTTACATAGATGGTCAAGATTGTGTAGGTGCATGTCACCTCAAAAATTATTTCTTTGTTATCACTTACCTACTCGAGGACGAGCAGGAGTTAAGCTTGGGGATGCTGATACGTCTCAAACATATCTATAATTTTTGATGCTCCATGCTTGTTTTTACACCATTTGCTTAGTGTTTCGTTACACTTCGTGGCATTTTTATGCATTTTCTGGAACTAACCTATTAACGAGATGCCACAGTGCCAGTTCCCTATTTTCTGCTATTTTTGTGTTTCAGAAAAGTTACACAGGAAATATTCTTGAAATTGGATGAAACAAAAGCCGAACATCCAGATATTTAACGAAGCTTCGAGAACACCGAAGAGGAGACGGAATGGAGCCAGGAGGTGCTCTCACCACCAGGGGGCGCGGCTCAGGGCCTGGCCGTGCCGCCCTATGGTGAGCCCCACCTAGTCCACTTCTGACGCTGCCCCTTCGCCTATAAAGACCCCCGATGGGAAAAACCTAAACACCCGATCAATTTCCATAAACACATCGCGATCCACCGCCGTCGTCGACCCGAGATCGGGAGGGTCCAGAAGCTCTTCCCGGCACCCTGTCGGAGAGGGGAATTGCCACCGGAGGTCTTCTTCATCGCCATGCTTGCCTCCGGCGCGATGAGTGAGTAGTCTACCTTGGACTATGGGTCCATAGCAGTAGCTAGTTGGTTGTCTTCTCCACCATGTGCTTCATGTTTAGATCTCGTGAGCTGCTTTACATGATCGAGACTACCTTTATGTAATTCTACATGTTGTGTTTGTTGGGATCCGATGAATATTGGTGTTATGATTGAGTTGATGTGCTGAATATTATCTTATGTTATCTCTATGTTGTTTATGATCTTGCATGCTCTCCGTTGTTAGTAGTTATCTTGGACGAGTAGATACTAGTGACTCCAAGAGGGGGTATTTATGCTCGATAGTTGGGTTCATGCCTCTATTTAATCTGGGGGAGTGATAGAAACCTCTAAGGTTGTAGATGTGTTGCTGCCACTAGGGAGAAAACAACATTCTTATGTCCAAGGACATATGCTTTGTTTACATTACACACTTTGCTTAATGCAGTTATCTGTTGTTCGCAACTTAATACTCAGGGGGTCCTCAGATTGATTCCCCGCGAGTGGATTATTAGTCATAGATGCAGTTGGATGGCAGTCTATGTATCTTGTTGTAATGCCCAGAGTAAATCTCATAGTGATCCTCTCGACATATGCATGTTATCTTTATTCTATCAATTGCCCAACTGTAATTTGTTTACCCAGCATGTGTTATTTATCTTATGGAGAGATACCATTAGTGAACTGTGGACCCCGATCCTATTTCCTTTACATTGCTATTACCTGTTAACTTTACTCGCACTGTTTACTTTCTCGCATATTACTATTGTTTTCCACTCGATACGCTCATTCCTTTGTTTACAGCAAACAAGTGAGATTGACAACCTCATCGTAAGTTGGGAGCAAAGTATTTGGTTGTGTTGTGTGCAGGTTCCGCATTGCAGCTGGCAAAGCAAAGCACTGGACGAGGGGCCTTATAAATTGTCCGGAGCTATCGCGAAGCTAGCAAGCATCACCTTCTAGAGTTTGGCTTTTTCTTGGATACGATAAACCTTGGTTTCTTACTGAGGGAAAAACTTGCTGTTGTGCTCATCATACCTTCCTCTTGGGGTTCCCAACTGGATGGTGATTTACATCAACACACCGTGCCGCATCACGCCCCTAAGAAACAGTCACCGGAGCTCTCTCCGGCGAGCTGTACCGCGACGGTGAACTCTGGCCAATGTTAGGAAACAAGCTACGAGCTACTATTTGATGCTGGAAAGGATTCCAAAGATGCGCAAGACCAACTTGGAGCCGAATAGCTGCTCGACGTGGCCGATGGTGGTCGGAGACAAGCGTATTGTCGAGTTTTCCAACGAACAATGGCGAAAGGGAATGGAAAATATCCGGTGATTGAAGATGATTGAGTCTGATTCCTTCGGCATGGATTCCTGTCTCACCTATACAGAGCTCTAGAGAGTCTTTTTGTGGCTTGGGGAGGCTTGTGGCAGCGGCGCACATGGTCGCTAGAGCTAGGGTTTCCGATGGCTTCCGAGAGGAAGATAAAGACTTCGGGAAAAGGAGAAGATAGAGGAGCTCGATATTTTTCACTGTGGCAATGTCCTTATACTCCACGGGAAGCGGTGGCGTCGATCTCGTGCGTCCATAGTGAGCGGTCGATCCGGTGGCTTCGGCCTGGCCACCGAGCTGCTTCCAGGCGAGAGGAAGATGACGACGATGCGAAGCGGTAACCGGCCGGCTGGATTGGGCTGGCTCGGGATTGCGGCCCACTGGCAGTTTCTCTCCTTTGTTTTCTCCTAAATCCTTTTCCATTTACTATTTCCTGTGTTGTAATTTCAGATTTAAATTCCAAATCATTTTGCAGGTTTTTGAGTTTGGGAATCTTCCAAAAATACAACTAATGTTCTATTGGTACAATATTTTGTATTAGAGCGATCTTATATGTGCATTCGCACATATTATTGTTTGTAGGTGAAAGGAATATGCCCGAGAGGCAATAATAAAGTTGTTATTATATTATTCCGTGTTCATAATAGATGTTTATTTTTCATGCTAGAATTGTATTAATCGGAAACATTAATACTTGTGTGATTAATAAACTAAAAGGGTTCCTAGTAAAGCCTCTCTTTTATACTAGCTCGTTGATTAACTGATGATCAAGGTTTCCTGATCATGAACATTGGATGTTGTTAATAACGGGGTCATATCATTAGAAGAATGATGTGATGAACACTCACACCCATAGTACGAATAGCAATACGATCAAGTCATCAAGTTCATTGCTATATCAAACTCATGCGAAGTAGTTCTAATCCTTAGACCATGAGATCACGTTAATCACTCATACCGGAAGGGTACTTTGATGATATCAAACGTCACACCGTAATAGGGTGATTATAAAGGTTGATTTGGGTACTCTGAAAGTATTAGTTGAGGCTCATGGATCAAGAGTGGGATTTGTCCATCCGGATGACGGAAAGATATTCTCTGGGCCCTTCTCGGTGATATTGCATTAGAATCGCTTGCAAGCATGTGACTAGGTCACAGGAATGCATTATCACGGAACGAGTAAAGAGACTTGTCAGGAACGAGATCGAACTAGGTATGGTTGATACCAAATGATCGGATCTCGGACAAGTAATAATATCGTGAGACAAAAGGAATTAACTATGTTCGTTACCGGTTCACACGATCACTAGTTCATCGTTGAGTAAGTGGGAGTCATCATGGATTTCCAGATCCCGCTGTTGATTATTGATCGGAGAGGAGTCTCGATCATGTCCACGTTATTCACGAACCGTAGGGTGACACACTTAAGGCTCGTTGTCGTTTTTGAGTGGATACGATACTCCGATCGAATTACAGGACAACATAAGGGTTGTTTCTGAAAAGCACCGAAACTGTTTCGGGATATCGAAATAACTCAAGGGTGTATTTGTTAATGTTTGTTAATTGAATGAAATAACAAATATTAAAGAAATAAAAATGTTTTATTAAATCAATAAGTGTGATTTTAATTGGCATGAATGTCATGCATTAAAATGGGGGTTACCTCATGTTGATGAGGGAGTAATCACCATAAAAGGGAATGAAGAGGGGGCAATGAAGAGGGAGGAGACCCTTGGGCCGGCCACCCCTTGGCTGCCCTCCTCCTCTATATAAACCCCCCCTCTCTCCCTTGTACACACACTTCTTGATCCTCCCTCCCTTGCATAGTTGCTGTCCACTTTCCGTCTTAGCTTAGCGAAGCTCTGCCGGAATTGTAGTTCGTAGTTCACCCACTTGGAGAAGTGTGTGGAGGAGTGTCCAGCGGATCCCTTCTTCCGCTGCCCCGCTGGACCGAGGGCGTGGAGGAGTCGACGTCAAGCTGCACGTGTGTGCGAGTACGGGGGCGCTGCCACTTGTGGCGCCGGGTACACGATCTTGTGATCGTCAAGTGAACCACGACGTCGACTACGTCAAGTGAACGACTACGTCGACTACGTGCGTCTTCACCAACTCTCCATCGTCAATGTTTGTGCGGGAATGTAATCCCCGCTTACGGTCGTCGAGGGTGAGTATCCGTTGCTACCATCTCGTAGAGTATCTTGGCCAGTTTTTGTGTTCATGCGTAGGAAAATTTTTGTTTTCTATGCTACGAACCCATCAGTGGTATCAGAGCCATCTCTATGCGTAGTTGGTATGCACGGTTAGAACACATGTGGATGTGGGCGTTGATGATCATGTTATTGCAATTTTTTGGTATTTTGGATCATAGTGGCATAGTGGGATTGAAGCTGCCCGAGACTAACCTTACGTGACCGCGTTCATGAGACTTGTCCCACACTTGACATGCTTCGGCATATGTGGCTTTGCGGGTGCACGTTTCTCCCACTATAGTTATGATCTATTTTACAAAGAGTTGTTAATAATATTTTTATCACCGTTGTGGTTCTTGTTCGTAGGTAAGAACGGTTCTTCCTAGAAAGCCCCAAACCACGTAAAATATGCAAGACAAATTAGAAACGTCTAACTTGTTTTTGCAGGGCATGTGATGTGATATGGTCAAATTGTTTATGTTACAAATTGTATGCGATGATCCTTTTTGTAAGTTATAAACAACCGGCAGGAGCCATATGGTTGTCTTTACATTTAAATGGCCTGCGTGCCGTATATATATATATATCCAAGTGATATATTGTAATGGAGGAAGACAACCAAGGTGGCGCGCCATGGACCTTGGTGCTACGCCGGTGGAATGATGGAGATCATGCCATGATGCACAAGATGGAGATCGAGTGCATGAAGGACCATATCATATCACATTATATACGCATGTGATGTTTATCCTTTTATGCATCTTATTCTGCTTAGATTTGATCGCGCGGTAGCATTATAAGATGATCCCTCTCACATAAATATCAAGATAAAATGTGTTCTCCCATAACATGCACCGTCACGAAAGTTCGTCGTTTTGAGACACCTCGTGATGATCGGGTGTGATAGACTCTACGTTCACATATGACGGGTGTAAGACAGTTTTACACACGCAAATGTTATGGTTCTACTTGGCGAGCCTAGCATGTACATACATGGCCTCGGAACACGAACCGAAAGGTTAAGCATGAGTCATATGGTTGATATGATGAACATGGTGATGTTCGCCTTTGAAACTATATCGTTGCACGTGATGATCGGTTGCGGTATAGTGGATTTGGTTCGTGTAATCACTTAAGAAAACTAGGAGGGATGTTTTTTTTAAGTGGGAGTTCACGTAGAATTTGATTTAACCTGAACTCATTCTATTATGAACTTAGTCTAAGTTAACTTTGCAAATAATTTGTAGATCATGGCACCACCTGCTCTGAATTTCAATGCGTTCATGGAGAAAGAAAAACTAGCCACCAACGGTAGCAACTTCACCAATTGGGCACTTAACTTGAGGATCCTCCTCAATGCCTCTCAAAAGGGCTATGTGCTGGAGGCACCGCTAGGTAACCCGCCTGCAGAAGATGCTCCCGACGAAGAGAAAAATGTTTTTCTGACTCATAAGGAGGACCACAGTTTAGTTCATTGCGGCATACTGTATGGACTTGAGCCGGAGGTGCGAAAACGTTTCGAGAACAGCAACGCTTATGATACAATGGGAGAGTTGAAACTGATCTTCGACTCCCATACTGCCGTGGAGAGTTATGATGCTTCAGAAAAGTTCTTTAGCTGCATGATGGAAGAGAACAGCTCCGTTAGCGAGCACGTACTCAAAATGTCTGGGTACGCCGATAAGCTCATCTCTTTGGGAATAACGATTCCCAATGAGTTGGGAATACATCGGGTTCTCCAATCTCTCCCACCTAGCTTCAAAAGCTTTGTGATGAACTACAACATGCAGGGCATGAGGAAGTCTCTCCCCGAGCTTCTCTCAATGCTTAAGACTGCAGAAGTGGAGATCAAAAAGGAACATCAAGTGTTGATGGTCAATAAGACCACTAGTTTCAAGAGAGGTAGAAAGGATAATAAGTCCAAGGGTAGAAACAAGAAGGATGGCAAATCTGTTGCCGGTTCTAAGAGGAAACCCAAGGCTGGTCCTAAACCTGAAACTGAGTGTTTCTACTCCAAGGAAATGGGGCACTGGAAGCGCAACTGCCCAAAGTATCTGGCGGATAAGAAGAACGGGAAGATTAACAAAGGTATATATGATATACATGTTATTGATGTGTACCTTACTAGTAGTCGCAATAGCACCTGGGTATTTGATACCGGTTCGGTTGCTCACATATGTAACTCGAAACAGGGGCTAAAGAATAGGCGGCAACTTGCGAAGGATGAGGTCACGATGTGCGTCGGCAATGGATCAAAAGTTGATGTGATCGCCGTCGGGACGCTACCTCTACATTTACCATCTGGATTAGTTTTAAACCTAAATAAATGTTATTTGGTGCCTGCGTTGAGCATGAACATTATATCCGGATCTTGTTTAATGCGAGACAATTATTCATTTCAGTCTGAGAACAATGGTTGTTCGATTTATATGAATAATATCTTTTATGGACATGCACCTGAGAAGAAAGGTTTATTTCTTTTGAATCTTGATAGTAATGAAACACATATTCATAATGTGAATGCCAAAAGAATTAAGTCAAATGATGATATAGCCGCATACATGTGGCACTGCCGTTTAGGTCATATTGGTGTTAAACGCATGAAGAAACTTCATTCGGATGGACTTCTGGAATCACTTGATTATGAATCATTTGAAACATGCGAACCATGCCTTATGGGCAAGATGACTAGAACGCCGTTTTCCGGTTCAATGGAACGGGCGACGGACTTATTGGAAATCATACATACTGATGTATGTGGACCTATGAGTGTGCCGGCGCGTGGTGGATATCGTTATTTTGTTACTTTCACTGATGACTTAAGTAGATATGGGTATATTTACTTAATGAAACACAAGTCTGAAACATTTGAAAAGTTCAAAGAATTTCAGAGTGAAGTAGAAAATCATCGTAACAGAAAGATTAAATTTCCACGATCTGATCGTGGAGGAGAATATCTTAGTTACGAGTTTGGCGCACATATGAGAGAATGTGGAATAGTTTCACAACTCACTCCCGCTGGAACGCCACAACGAAATGGTGTATCCGAACGTCGTAACCGTACCTTATTGGATATGGTTCGGTCTATGATGTCTCATACCGATCTGCCACTATCTTTTTGGGGTTATGCGCTAGAAACAGCCGCTTTCACTTTAAATAGGGCTCCATCTAAATCCGTTGAAATGACACCGTATGAATTATGGTTTGGAAACAAACCTAAGCTGTCATTTCTAAAAGTTTGGGGATGCGATGTTTATGTGAAGAAACTTCAGCCTGATAAACTCGAACCCAAAGCGGAAAAATGTGTATTCATAGGATACCCTAAAGAAACAATTGGGTACACCTTCTATCACAGATCCGAGGGCAAAGTGTTTGTTGCTAAGAACGGATCCTTTTTGGAGAAGGAGTTTCTCTCGAAAGGCATGAATAGTAGGAAGGTAGAACTCGATGAGGTTATTGAACCTCCTCTTCATGAATTGGCGAGTGGCGCAGCGCCAGAAACCGTTCCGGTGGTGACTTCACCAAATGAAGTGGGAGCTAATGATGAAGATCATGAAACTCCAAAAGAGGATACTACCGAACCTCGCAGGTCGACAAGAACACGCACCACTCCTGAATGGTATGGTGATCTTGTCGTAAATACCATTGTTGAGAACGATGACCCTGCGACGTATGATGAAGCGATGATGAGCCCAGATTCCAACAAATGGCATGAAGCCATGAAATCCGAAATGGAATCCATGTATGAAAACCAAGTATGGACTTTGGTGGAACTTCCCAATGACCGAAAGGCCGTTGAGAATAAATGGATTTTCAAGAAGAAAACAGACGCTGATGGTAATGTGACCGTCTATAAAGCATGACTTGTCGCAAAAGGTTTCCGACAAATTCAAGGAATTGACTACGATGAGACTTTCTCACCTGTAGCGATGCTAAAGTCTGTTAGGATTATGTTAGCAATTGCTGCATTTTTCGATTATGAAATTTGGCAGATGGATGTAAAAACCGCGTTCCTTAATGGTAACATTGAGGAAGAGTTGTACATGGTACAGCCCAAGGGTTTTGTTGATCCTAAGGATGCTGACAAGGTATGCAAACTTCAGCGATCCATTTATGGACTGAAGCAAGCATCCCGGAGTTGGAATCTCCGTTTTGACGAAGTTATCAAAGGGTTTGGATTTGTCAAAACTTATGGAGAAACTTGTATTTACAAGAAAGTGAGTGGGAGCTCTGTAGCATTTCTAATATTATATGTGGATGACATATTGCTGATTGGAAATGATATGGAACTTTTGAAGAGCGTAAAAGATTACTTAAACAGTAAGTTTTCGATGAAAGACCTTGGTGAAGCGGCGTATATTTTAGGCATCAAAATCTATAGAGATAGATCAAGACGCTTAATTGGGCTATCGCAAAGTACATACCTTGACAAGATTCTAAAGAGGTTTAGAATGGAGGATAGTAAGAAAGGGTTCTTACCTATGTTGCAAGGAAAGATCTTGAGTAAGACTCAAGGTCCGGCTACAGCTAAAGATAGAGAAGAAATGAATAAGATTCCCTATGCCTCTGCCATAGGCTCTATCATGTATGCCATGTTATGTACAAGACCGGATGTGGCACATGCTATTAGTTTGACTAGTAGGTACCAATCTGATCCAGGTTTGGAACACTGGACAGCGGTCAAGAATATCTTTAAGTACTTACGAAGGACTAAGGATATGTTTCTCGTATATGGCGGTGAAGAAGAGCTCGTCACAAGTTGTTACGTCGATGCTAGCTTCGACACTGATCCGGATGACTCTAAGTCTCAATCCGGGTACGTATTTGTTATGAATGGAGGAGCGGTAAGCTGGAGGAGTTCCAAGCAAAGCGTGGTGGCGAGATCGACTACAGAGGCGGAATACATTGCTGCTTCAGAAGCGGCAGAAGAAGCAGTTTGGATGAAGGAGTTCATATCCGAACTGGGTGTGGTTCCGAGTGCATTGGATCCAATGGTTATCTATTGTGACAACAATGGTGCCATAGCCAATACTCAGAAGCCAAGGTCTCACAAGAAATTCAAGCATGTAAAGCGCCGATTTCACTCCATCTGTGAACATGTCGCGGATGGTGATGTAAAGATTTGCAAAGTGCACACGGATCTGAATGTGGCAGACCCGTTGACTAAAGCTCTCCCCAAGGCAAAACATGATCAGCACCAGAACTCAATGGGTGTTAGATTCATCACTATGTAATCTAGATTATTGACTCTAGTGCAAGTGGGAGACTGAAAGGAATATGCCCGAGAGGCAATAATAAAGTTGTTATTATATTATTCCGTGTTCATAATAGATGTTTATTTTTCATGCTAGAATTGTATTAATCGGAAACATTAATACTTGTGTGATTAATAAACTAAAAGGGTTCCTAGTAAAGCCTCTCTTTTATACTAGCTCGTTGATTAATTGATGATCAAGGTTTCCTGATCATGAACATTGGATGTTGTTAATAACGGGGTCATATCATTAGAAGAATGATGTGATGAACACTCACACCCATAGTACGAATAGCAATACGATCAAGTCATCAAGTTCATTGCTATATCAAACTCATGCGAAGTAGTTCTAATCCTTAGACCATGAGATCATGTTAATCACTCATACCGGAAGGGTACTTTGATGATATCAAACGTCACACCGTAATAGGGTGATTATAAAGGTTGATTTGGGTACTCTGAAAGTATTAGTTGAGGCTCATGGATCAAGAGTAGGATTTGTCCATCCGGATGACGGAAAGATATTCTCTGGGCCCTTCTCGGTGATATTGCATTAGAATCGCTTGCAAGCATGTGACTAGGTCACAGGAATGCATTATCACGGAACGAGTAAAGAGACTTGTCAGGAACGAGATCGAACTAGGTATGGTTGATACCAAATGATCGGATCTCGGACAAGTAATAATATCGTGAGACAAAAGGAATTAACTATGTTCGTTACCGGTTCACACGATCACTAGTTCATCGTTGAGTAAGTGGGAGTCATCATGGATTTCCAGATCCCGCTGTTGATTATTGATCGGAGAGGAGTCTCGATCATGTCCACGTTATTCACGAACCGTAGGGTGACACACTTAAGGCTCGTTGTCGTTTTTGAGTGGATACGATACTCCGATCGAATTACAGGACAACATAAGGGTTGTTTCTGAAAAGCACCGAAACTGTTTCGGGATATCGAAATAACTCAAGGGTGTATTTGTTAATGTTTGTTAATTGAATGAAATAACAAATATTAAAGAAATAAAAATGTTTTATTAAATCAATAAGTGTGATTTTAATTGGCATGAATGTCATGCATTAAAATGGGGGTTACCTCATGTTGATGAGGGAGTAATCACCATAAAAGGGAATGAAGAGGGGGCAATGAAGAGGGAGGAGACCCTTGGGCCGGCCACCCCTTGGCTGCCCTCCTCCTCTATATAAACCCCCCCTCTCTCCCTTGTACACACACTTCTTGATCCTCCCTCCCTTGCATAGTTGCTGTCCACTTTCTGTCTTAGCTTAGCGAAGCTCTGCCGGAATTGTAGTTCGTAGTTCACCCACTTGGAGAAGTGTGTGGAGGAGTGTCCAGCGGATCCCTTCTTCCGCTGCCCCGCTGGACCGAGGGCGTGGAGGAGTCGACGTCAAGCTGCACGTGTGTGCGAGTACGGGGGCGCTGCCACTTGTGGCGCCGGGTACATGATCTTGTGATCGTCAAGTGAACCACGACGTCGACTACGTCAAGTGAACGACTACGTCGACTACGTGCGTCTTCACCAACTCTCCATCGTCAACGTTTGTGCAGGAACGTAATCCCCGCTTACGGTCGTCGAGGGTGAGTATCCGTTGCTACCATCTCGTAGAGTATCTTGGCCAGTTTTTGTGTTCATGCGTAGGAAAATTTTTGTTTTCTATGCTACGAACCCATCAGTAGGTAGTTAGGATTTAGATAGGTCTTAGTAGACATGTTTTCTTTGGCATCACAATTTTAGGGTTTGTAATATTTCAATAAGACTTGGATATTTTTATAATGATGTACCAGATCATTGGTTTGGATTTAGAATATAAGGGAAATAAGTTGTATGGGGTGTTTTCTAGATTACTGACCTTTATTATTTAAGGATAAATTGTGAAATCCCATAGGCAAGGCTTTAGTGGTTTGAGACCATGATCAAAGTACACCTTTGTATGGGTTTGATCACTAGGTAAAACCGTAAAAGACTGGGTTGTCTTATCTTATAAGAACTGTGGTTGGAACTCAATTCTTGAATTTAAGGTTTAAGACATGAGAATAGACATGGCTTATGATCACAAAGTGATGCATAAGATGGATGTTTGAATCATAGAACAAAGTTTCGAATGCATGGATGAAAAGAATAGGATTGATATAATGGTATTACTCTCATCAAGAATAAAGTACTTACTCCTCGAATAGAATCAAGGTGATACACGTTCTGGCCTAAATAGGAATCTAGGGTTTAAGCTTGTGGTTTCCTCCACCTAATTCTACCTACTTTGCTTAATGGAAACTTGTGCACAGATCAAGGTCTCCATTATGGCTTCCATATAGGAATGGACATTTGCTAGTGGAGATATAATCCAGTTGGTTCCCTACTCCATTCTTGGTTAGGATGATATCTGCTTATCACATTAGAGTTCATGGATAACCTAACTATCTCCTAACAACAAGCATAATCATGTACTAGATAGGATCATCTTATTTCTTTTATCAACTCCCATAATGAAACAATTTTATTTCCTTCATCAACTCCCATATTCTGTGCAACTAAACTTCCTTCATAAACTCCTTCTCAATCTTTTAAGATCAATACTACCACCAATACTCTTTCTTGAGGTCTAGTTGATTTAATCAGTGTTTTACCCTAGAGGTTTACTACTAGGGCTAAGTACTGCACTAGTTATATTCCATGTTCCTACTATGGTTCATCCTTGTCTTTAATCTACTCCTTCTATCTAGGGATAAACTCTTGGTTGTACCTACCTTCTGAGATTAAGAACATAATCTCCCCTTTGTGATATACACAAGGGATCTACTCCACTTCATATCTCTATAAGTCTAGGTATAGGGTACACTCCCTAAGCATGGTTCTAATATCCTTGTGGTTGACATCTCACCTAAAGTTGTTATTTCTCTTCTAGTAAAATTGGTATTAGATCAATCTATCCAACTATTGAATTTCTAAACTATAGCCTAGAGTTCTATCTCATGGGATAAGAATAACTCTAAATGGATATGGATTCTCTCTTCCAATTCAGAAGAAGAATCTATTTGGATATTTGAGAATAGAAGATAGATATGATTTGAAAATAAGACTTGTGTTAGATTACTTTGTGATATATAGAGTTCATGAATTTAAGTTAAATGAATACCATGATGGTCATGGTAGTAATAGGTATGGTTCATAATATGATGTGGTGACACTATTGTTGTACCTCACTTTACTCTCTTTTAGCTATAGTTGTACCTCTAACCAAATCAAGGTTTTAGCAAAGGTCATGTTGAAGTTTATCGCACTTTAGTTGATGAGCTACTTCAATTCCATCAAGTCAAGTGAAACTCCAATCACATTGATATGTTTTATTAAATGCACGAAAATTACACGGATTTTCTTATGTATGAATGTAATGCACACATCTGTTGCCTCTATTTTGAGACCTCTAATCCTGGGATATTACATCCTCCCAGCCCCTTTTATAGGTGGCTGGGTCTCAGAGTCCTGGTCAGGTAATATACAAACTCATGATCTATTCAGTTTACAATTTCCTTACATAGAATATTCCTTATTCAAACTAATCTTCTATCGGCTCCTTCTTGGGCCGTAATCTTCATGGGCTTTACCAGAATATGAACCTGGGGTACCAATGTCATGGGCCCTGGCAGGCGTACCCATGTCATGCACATTCCCAATCCTAAAGAATTTTATTTTTTCAAAAGTTCTCTTCATTCCGTTGTATGAAAAGTAAAGGATTATTACAATGCAATTGAAGTGGATGTTAGATTTCCTACGAAACAAAGTGCAAATGATTTCTTAGAAATAAATCCAATGAAATTCTATTCTACACATAAAAAAATAATATAGGAAAATTCCAAAAGATTTGGATCCTCCAAAATTCCTACTTAGTTCCTTCAAATCGAAGAGACCGTCAAAATAGAGTAAAGAAATGTATAGGCTAAGAGCATCTCTAACCGAGACCGTAAACAGCCTAAAACCATAAAATAATTGCGGGTTATGGTTTTGTGTTCGATTTCACGCGCCGATCAATGACCGTAAACGTGCCAAATTTGTAAAAATAAATTATGTGTCGCGTTCGGTTCCGAGCGCGGAACTAAACATCATCGGGCCGAGGCGCCAAACCGAGGGTCGACGTATATCCCATCTGGCTATTGGCGGGAGGGACATTTCAACTCCTTCCTGTTCCCGCGCCCGAGCTCCCACCCCGCCGTCGCTGCCACCCGATTCTATCCTCTTCTTCGTCTCTGGCACCGCCCCCACCCGAAATCAACGCTATGGACCCGTCCAAGGTCCCGCCCATGGCAAACCATGTTCCGCGACCTCAGATGGCGGCTCCCGCAACATCGGCGGCTCCTACAATATCGGCAGCTCCATCGGGCTCCATCATCTTGAAGAAGAGGAAGCATGGGACACGCACCTTATCACCGGTGCTTCGCCGCCGTTGCGCCGCCCGCTCCTCTCCCGCCTGCCACCACCCCGCGAGCACCTCAGCTCAACTCCATGCTGGTGTCTTGAGCACGGCCGAAGGCACCGCAGAATCTGGCAAGAGATTCCACGAAGAAGAAGCAGACATGGAAGCGCACGGCCCTTCCTCCCATGGCTCCGATGCCGGTCGTCTTCGACGCGCCGCTTGACCAGGAGATTGCCGCATGCAACATGTTTGACGATATGCTCAATAGGTATGAAATAGAATTTCATCAAATTTTTTGAGAGGCTTGATTCGATCGATATGAATATGCGGAATTTTGCAATGTAGCAATGATGCAAATGGAGTTCCAACTTCTTTCGTCAAGCTTCTAAATAGGAGAGAAGTTGACATCTCCTCATCACCGCTTGATTCCTACGGTGATGGTGAGGACATGGAGAAGGATGGTGACGATGAGCTCAAGGAGATCGAGGAGGAGGTCTTCGATGGGTCTCAGCCCCCCAAAAAGAGGACGGCAAACTGCAACGAGATTGTTGTTTGGTGTGGACATGGTCCGGTGTGACCATACATTCGGTGACCGGGAGTGATCAAATAGGCAAGCGGTATAGGAAATGCATCGAAGACAAGTTTTGCAAGCCCATGCCTCAAGTTGCAACACCTGTAACCCATTCATATTGTTCTCAACAATGCCGGTGGGATGCAATCAAAGCTTCATGTAGCCGTTGGTGTGGAGCATTGGAGCAAGTCCGGAATGCACCTCCAAGTGGAGTTTGCATTGATGATTATGTGATTGTAGTTTAGCATTTCATGAATGCATTTTGTAAATGCATTTTTTGATAGAATTGCATCTTGTTTTGGTGAATGTAGGGAAGTGTTGCAATGGATAGGTACAAAGCAATGGCCGAATCCAAAGGATAACCATTTGTGCTTCAACATTGCTACAAGATTCTTTGAGCATTGCCCAAAATAGAAGACAAGGGACCACAAAATAAAACCAAGGAAAGGAGCATTGCTAGAATTGGATGAGAATGAAGAGGAGAATGGAGGAAGCAACTAGGACAAACCGGAGGGGAACAAGAAGGCCAAGGAGAGGATCAAGCTTGAGGCCAAAGCTGCAAATTTGAGCAAGAAGATTGAGAAGATGGTCAAGTCCAAGGAGGTGTACATTGACAAAGCATTGCAAGCCAAGATGGTCATGACCGATAAGAAAAATGCCATCAACCAAGCTAGGTGCAAGGCAATCCGAGAGGATGACAATCGCAAGGCCGCCATGGAGGAGAGAAGACTCGCTGACGAGGGTTAACTTGGCAAATGCCCTAGATGAAGGACTTTGGATCGGGGGAAGAGGGCGTCGGATGAACTCGAAGGTAAAAGATCAGGCGAACAAGGAGAAACTTGATGTGTGTTGAGAATAAGCTAGTAATCAATTGGGTCAATCTCAATCTTTCCCTGGCCAGCCCCTCGTGGCCCCTATATATAGGTGGCGAGGTCTCGAGGATCCGGTCAAGTTCAATACAAATTACAATGTTTGTATACGATATCATCTCATATTTTGACTACATCTATGCTTGGGCCTAACTCTCGGGCCCCAGTGGTACTAAGATAATGGGCCTTAATGACTATACCCTTGTTAGTAGCCCCCGAGATTCTACCAGAATTGTAGATTCGGGTTGAATCTCAAATCTTCATATCTTGGACTTGCAATCTTTGACTTGATCAATCTTCGTCTTCTTCTCTTTCTTCGATTGCATTGAATATCTCATATTCTTATTTTTTCATGGGGATTTTGGTTAACAAGCCTGGTGCTTCTGACGGATCAGGAGACCAGTTAATTGCCTGAGCAAAAACTTGCTATCTACTTCAAACTCAAGTCCCCAGACTCGAATTTGGTACCTGGCGTAACCCAGTCTTTTGCCACATTTAGGACTTACAAAGAGAGGATTCTAGTATTTCTTAGGGTACCCAGTGCGTCCACCGGGATTTTTCTTTGTACCGTGGATATGAAAATTTACTAGCAGAGCGCATTCATGTGCGTATACTAGACCATGCATGACGGATCGTGAGGTCTTACCTTTATAATCTTTGCGGCCATGGCATTTAGGCTTTTTACCGCGATGACGCGGTCTGAGAATCAAACTTTCGCTGTGAGCCTTGTTTGGTTGTTTCAATACTCAAAATCTTCAGGTTGTTTTCTTCAACTAGTCGCAAATCCCTTCCGATGGGAGTGAATTAGCGTATATTAATGTCTAATATTGATCTTTTGACAATGAAGTCGATAATTTGCTCCAATATGTAGTCGATAATTTCCCTCTTCCATGCAAAGTCGATAATTTCCATCTTCATCGGGTGCACGACCAGTGCTCCCGATGGGAGTAGCCCCCGAGGCTATAGTCAAATTTTTTGAGTATAGGCTCAGAAGTATTGCCTTCTTCATCATCGTCTTTCACTATGACCTGCAAAAAACAAGTCTAGATATCTTTTCTTATCTTTATATTTCATCGGGTGCGCGACCAGCGCTCCCGATGAGAGTAGCCCCCGAGGCTATAAATGGATGCTTACAGCCTTGTATAGGCCCAAATCAATTATCTTCTCTTTTTTTCTTTGTCTTCTCTCTTTTTTATTAAGCCAGTTAGATCATTGTGCATGTACTTTATCTGGACCTTGAATTTTTAAAGGCCCATTAAAGGTGTCTTATAAATATGGGGCCCTTTCCTTCATCATGTAAACCCAGATTGTCTTATAAATCTGGACCTTGCCATTGTTAATCTTCACTTCCGCATCGTCTTGTTCCCCAGATTGCTTAGGGTTTCTGCGTGCTTGCCCGGGGATCCCTCAAAATAGCTCCATGGCCGATACCGGAGTTATCGATCTGGATGCTGGCGTCGTGGTGGAGAAGCATGGGCGCGGCCGCCCTCGTGGCAGTAAAAACAAGCCCAAGGTGGCTACCTTGGCAGCGTCTTCTTCTGCGCCAGTCAAATGGCACCCTGGTCGTCCATTGGGAAGTAAGAAAAAATCCAAGTCTTCCACTTGTCAAGTTAATGAGCCTCTCGGATGTAAGTGCAACACATCTCAATCCTCTGCCACCATCCACTGGGACTGTATTCTCTTTCTTCACGCTTGCTGGTGCCCAATGTCGTGAGTAGCAACGCGTGCCCTTGAAATTTACCAAGTTTATGGATGGCCAAGAGCTTCATGAAGCCATCCTCCAAGAAATGTCAAGTGAAGGTCCTCCATACGAGGTGGAGGTGTATTATGATGGCGATAGGGAGATGTTTTTCAGGGGCGGTTGGCCTCGCTTCCGAGGACTATGATCTGCATCAAGGGTGGTTTCTGTTGTTCAATTACCACTGTGGAACAGCAAAGGTTGATGTGAAGATCTTTGATGGGACTCAGTGCCAGAAGAAATATGAAGCTGAAGTCTACTTTCACTAGGATCAACTATCTTTGATGTAATCGCTGTGTAATGCACTGTTACTTTTATCTGTATCAGCAAGAAATACTTTGCTATGAACATTGTTTTTGCATGTGCCATCCAATGAACAGCCAAGAGAACGACCATTGTTCAGAGGTATTTTTCAGGCAATTTTGTGCTATATTTGCATGTGAGTCGAATGTTTTTTTCTTGTGATGAATTGCTGATATTTCCATGAGATAACCTAGTGTCGTTCGTGAGAAAACATGATAACATGATCTCATTATTTCTTTTTATAGATATCATAACGACTCGAGGGCCGAAGCCCCTGAGCAGAAAATCTCGATATACATATACATAATGTAGAGTTGACCTAAGAAACCCGACCTGTGGCCTGTGTTCTGAGTATAGAGGGTCCTATCTCGAAGATTAGGCTTTATGTTAGTGAAGGAAATCATTGAGGGCGACTCCTCTTATGCATAGAAGCGTCGAAGTTGCTCCGTATTCCATGGGTTGCCCTCATATTTGTATGTCTTCTTGTCTTGAAGTCAATATGCTCCTCCTGGTATCACTTCTATAACTTTGTAAGGTCCCAGCCATGGTAACTCTAACTTCCCATGGCCGTCCTGATTTAATCGTAACACGAGATCTCCCACCTCGAAAGAGCAGGGACGAACGTGAGTACTATAGTAGTTTCTCAGGTTCTGCTGATACTGCGTGGCTCTAGCCAATGTGACGTCTCTGGCTTCATCTAATGCATTGACATCATCCTGAAGTGCTTCGTTGGAAGTGCTTTCATCATAAGTCGCAATTCTAGGGGCCTCATAGTGATTTCGACTGGAAGCACGGCTTATGCGCCATGGACCAGAAAGAAAGGTGTTTCTTGAGTTGCTGCATTAGGAGTGGTTCTGAGACTCCAAAGCATGGATGGTAACTCATCTACCCAAGTGTGTTTAGCTTTCTCGAGGGGGCGCCAATAACCTCTTCTTTATACCATTGCATATTAGTCCATTTTCTTTTTCGACTTGTCCATTTGTTTTTGGATTTGCTAGTGATGCAAATTTCAATTTGATGCCCATGCTCTCGCAATAACTTCTGAACTCTTTTTATGTAAAATTTGTCCCATTGTCTGTGATGATACTGTGTGGTACCCCAAAGCGGAATATTATCGACTTGATGAAGTTGATTGCTGTTGTGGAATCTTGCATGGTTACTAGGGCTGCCTCGACCCACTTGGTAAACTTGTCGACTGCCACCAACATGTAAACATGCCCTCCTGGCCATGATTTGTGCAGTTTGCCCACCATGTCTAAACCCCACTGTGCAAACGGCCAAGATAGCGGTACTGGCTGGAGTTCTGCTATTGGTGCATGGGGCCTAGAAGCAAATTGCTGGAAAGCCTCACATCTCTGGACTATGTCCTTTGCATCTTCTATTGCTGTCAACTAGTACAATCCTGCGCGAAAAGCTTTGGCCTCTATGGCTCGAATGCTAGCGTGATGACCACAAACTCCTGCGTGGATATCTTTTAATATCACCTACCCTTCTTGGGGGTGACACACCTTTGCAAGACGCCTGTTATGCTTTTCTTCTATAATTTCCCTTGCACCACTACAAAAGCTTTAGACCATCGTACTATCCTTTGGGTAGTATCTTATTGATCATGTACGCCAGATATGGCTGCATCCAGTTACTTCGGCCATCATGACATCCTCTGTCTCTGTTGTGTCTTCTGCAGCTTCTTTGTTAGCCCCCGAGCCCGCTATTGCATGTTGACCTTGTTTTCTGGAACTCAAAGTTTTGCTTTCTTTTATTGACCTCTCTACGATTTCCTCCCAGAAGACTCCTGGTGGTATCGGTAAACATTGAGACTCGATGTTTGCCAGATTATTGGCTTCCTCATTGATTGCCCTGCTGACGTGTGATACTTTGCACCCGTCGAAAGTTCCTTCTAGATAGTAATACAAATTCCAGTACATGATCATGTTGTCACTGACGACATCGCAACGATTCATCACTTGCTGAACAACGAGATTTGAGTCCCCGAATATCCTTAGTCGAGTTGCACTGCACGCTTTAGCCATCCTCATTCCGTGCAGCAGAGCTTCGTATTCGGCTTCGTTGTTGGAAGCTTGCGGAAAACTCATCCTTAGTACGTATTTTAGCTTATCTCCTTGTGGCAATATTAGTATTACCCCTGCTTCGACTCCTTCGACTCTCTTTGATCCGTCAAAGTACATTGTACAAATACTTGACATATCAGGTGGTCCCGTGTTCTTTAATTCTAGCCACTCTGCTGTAAAATCTGGCAAAACTTGGGATTTGATGGCCTTCCTCTTCTCATACGTGATGTCCAGAGGGGAAAGTTTGATTCCCCACAAGGAGACACGTCCTATTGCTTCAGGGTTATTCATTATGTTTGATAGTGGAGCTTTGTTAACCACTATTATTGGATGCACCGCGAAGTATTGTTTTTGGTAGCGCAGGTAACGCTGCTTTGATGGTGATATTACCTCACTGAGAAAGTACACTGGACGCTGGACTCCGTGTGCCATCCCCTTTTCACTTCTTTCGACCACTAGCACCGTGCTTACCACCTGATGCGTGGCGGCAATATATAGTAATAACGGTTCCTTTTCTTTGGGTGCGACCAACACTGGCGGTGTGGAAAGCACTTTTTTAGCTGCGCGAATCCTGCGTCTGCTTCTTCTGTCGACTCAAATTTTTTATCTGACTTTTTCATGAGTGGGTAGAATGGGAGGTGTTGGTGCATAGTAGGCACCCAGTTGGGAACCCCAAGAGGAAGGTATGATGAGCATAGCAGCAAGTTTCCCTCAGTTGTGAAACTAAGGTTTATTGAACCAGTAGGAGAAAGCCAAACTTCAGAAGGTTGATGCTTGCTAGCTTCACGACAGCTCCAGACAATTTATATGGTGCCTCGTCCAGGGCCTTGCTTTGCACTAGCAGCAACATGGAACCTGCACACAACACAACCAAGTACTTTGTCCCAACTAACAATGAGGTTTTCAATCTCACCGGTTTGTTGTAAACAAAGGATTAAGCGTATCGAGTGGTAAAAGGTAATAGTATGCAAGAAAGTAAATAGTGCGAGTAAAAGTAAAACGGTAATAGCAATATAAAAGGAATGGACCGGGGTTCACAGTTCACTAGTGGTGTCTCTCCATAAGATAAATAACAACATGCTAGGTAAACAAATTACAGTTGGGCAATTGATAGAATAAAGATAACATACATATGTCATGAGGATCACTATGAGATTCACTCTGGGCATTACGACAAAATACATAGACCGTAATCCAACTGCATCTATGACTAATAATCCACCCTCCGGATGTCGTCCGAGCAACCATCGGGTATTAAGTTGCGAACAACAGATTATCACCTTAAGCAAAGTGCGTAATGTAAACAATGCAAATGTCCTTGGACACAAGAATGTTGTTTTCTCCCTAGTGGCAATAGCACATCTACAACCTTAGAGGTTTCTGTCACTCCCCCAGATTACTAGAGGCATGAACCCAACTATCGAGCATAAATACTCCCTCTTGGAGTCACTAGCATCTACTCGGCCAAGATATCTACTAGCAACGGAGAGCATGCAAGATCATAAACAACATAGATATAACATAAAGATAATATTCAGCGCATCAACTTGACATAGTACCAATACTCATCGGATCCCAACAAATACAACATGTAGAATTACACAAAGATGATCTTGATCATGATAGGCAGCTCACAAGATCTAAACATGAAGCACATGGTGGAGAAGACGACCATCTAGCTACTGCTATGGACCCGTAGTCCAAGGTAGACTACTCACACATCACTCCGGAGGCGACCATGGTGGTGGAGAAGGCCTCCAACAGGGATTCCTCTCTCCGGCAGGGTGCCGGGAAGAGCTCCTGGATCCTCCCGATCTTGCGTCGATGACGGCGGTGGCTTGCAGTATGTTTCGAGGAAAATTGATCGGGTGCTTAGGTTTTTCCCGTCGAGGGGAATATATAGGCGGAAGGGCAGCGTCAGGAGGTGGACCAGGCGGCCTCACCCCCTGGTGGCGCGGCCAGGGCCTGGGCTGCGCCACCCTAGGGTGTGGCTGGCCTCTGGCCCCCCTCCGTCTCATCTTCGAACTTTGCGACGCTTCGGGAAAAATAGGAGGTTTGGCTTTTGTTTCGTCAAATTTCGAGAATATTTCCTGTGTAGCTTTTCCGAAACACAAAAACAGCAGAAAACAGGGAATTGGCTCTGTGGCGTCTCGTTAGTAGGTTAGTTCTGGAAAATGTATAAAAACACATAGAAAATGGTGTATAAACAAGCATGGAGCATTAAAAATTATAGATACGTTTGGGACGTATCAAGCATCCCCAAGCTTAACTCCTGCTCGTCGAAGAACACTGCTTCTGCTTCTGCGAAGAACACTGCTTCTGCGAAGGCGGCTTCTCCTTCCTCGCACTCCTTAGCCTTTCTGAAGCTGCCATAAATGGTAATTATGCCATCCGGGCCTGGCATCTTCAGCTGATTGTAGATGTAGCATGGCCTGGCATGGAAGCTGTGGAAGGCGGGGCGCCCGAAGATCACGTGGTAAGTGCTTTTGAACGGGACAACCTCGAAGGTTATGGGCTCTTCTCTGTAGTTTTCCTCACTACCGAAGGCAACCTTGAGTGTGATGGACCCGAGGGACTTGGCTTGGCGACCAGGAACCACTCCATAGAAAGTGACCGCGCTATGGCGGAGTTGGGTTTTGGTAAGGCCGAGCTTTGTCAAAGTTTCCACGTACATGATGTTCAGGCTGCTGCCGCCATCCATTAAGCATTTGGAGAACTCATAGCCATGGATTACAGGGCATACCACCATGGCGTAATATCCATCTGGGATGTGCTCTGGATGATCATCACGGCTCCAGCGCACCGGTACTTCGGACCATTGGACGTACTGGCGGATTTTAGGCACGGTGGCATTGAGGGAGCGCATAGCAGCTCTCTGTGCCTTTGCCGTGGGGGGTCCAAGGAATGTGTGAAAGGCACCTTTTTTGTCCTTGATTGGATTTCCCTTGCCAGCACCACCCTCTGCCTTTTCGGCGGGTTTGGGCGCAAGGTCTTCATCCATATCACTGCCATCCCTAGACTCCTTGTCTTTGTCCGCTTTTCCTTTGCCACGAGGCCGTTGTCGCCGGCTGCGTTTGAAGCCAGCTTCTTGATCTGCCTTGAGGTCATTGACAAACTTGCAGTTCCGGTTGGTATGGTTGCATTTTCCTGAAGCGTCGCGATGGGCAAAACATGGCATATCGCGGTATTCATCGTAAGATACGGGAGCGGATGGCGCCGAAGCGGGAGTTGCAGAACTCCGCGGCTGGCCACCGCTACCTCCGCGTCCTCTGCCGCGCTGGTTGCTTTGGCCCTTATCAGCAAAGGTTGTGGCTACCATGTCCGGAGCCTGCGGCTCTTCTGGCGGATTCTTCCGTTTATTGCTGCTATTCCGCTTTCCAGTGTTCTGGATGGCGGAAGCCTTCAGAGATTCGCGGGCGTCGTCGTCGGCGGCCGCGTAGTTGCTTGCGATGGTGATCATGGAATTTAGGGTCAACTTCCCTTCGTTCCTTTCCCGCAACAGGAGATGGCGGAGCAGTTGGCCTCTCTCCAAACTGTCAATAAACGCGAGGATGGCGGATTCGTCAGTAACCCCTTCACAGGAGTTCTTCATATCCAGCCATCGCGCAAGGAAAGTTCGGGAGGTCTCGTCATCGGCGCGTCGGCACCGTTGGAGGTCACCAATGTTATGGGGTCTCTTGTAAGTCCCCTCGAAATTTTCGGTGAACGCAGTTTGCATATCGAACCAGGTTTGGATAGAGTTTTCTGCCAAGTCGTTGATCCATTGCCTCGCAGTGCCGGATAGCATCAGGGGCAAATAGCGGACAGCAACATTGGGTGACCCCCCGGCGAACTGTACTGCGTTGAAGTAGTCTTGTAGCCAAGTTAAAGGCCTATCGACTCCATTGTACTGGCGGATATTTTTCTCGATTTTGAACCCATGCGGGATGGGTTCATCACGAATCCGTTGTCCAAAGCACTTTGGGCCAAGGAAGAAGGCTGTTTGAGACTTGGCAATCTCGTTTAGATGGGTACGAGCGTCGTAGGGCTTCTGGTCCGGCGGATCCTTGCGAGAGTTGCGTGACCTTGCTGGCCCGCCACCACCACCGCCGCCGCCATGGGGGCTCCCTGGTGGGGATGGCGAAGGGTCGCGTCGTCGTTTACTCTCGCCGTCCTACGACTGATCTTTGCAGCTACGACGGCTTCCTTCCGTTCTTCGTGGAGATGGATCGTCGTTATGGCGGCGGGAGCCTTGCCCTTTGTCATCGTGGCGGTGAGTGGAGCGATGCTTGTCTTTGTCGCCGTCACGGTGCGCGCCGTCGTCATGGCGAGATCGGTCCCTTCTCTTGGATCCGCCGTCTCTGCTGGTTTCCCGTCGTGGCGGATCGTCTTTGCGTCCAGCGTCACGGCTTCGTCCTCGCTTGCCATCATTGTCGCGTATGACGATCCCTCCCTTTGGGACTTCGAACGTCTTATACTTTGGTGGCGGCATGTTGGTCTTATGGTGAGGGGCAGCATTGTCCTGTTGGTATCCGTAAGCAGGGTAATTCTTGCGAGGTGGCGATGGATTTCTCTGCGGGCCTTTGCCATTTGGTTTGTCATCGGAGGATATTGGGATGGCGTTCGCCCGGTTACGAGCTTCTCTTCTTCGGATTTCCGAGGATCCGGTATGGGACTCGTTGTCGGGGCACGTACCATGGTTGCCAGCCCCCTGAGCCTTAGAGGCAGTACTGGACCTGCATAGCGCAGGGTCAGATTTGAGCCGTCGTGACGACGTAGCCTTCTCCTGCTGAACTAATGCTTTGGTCATCAGTTTCACCGCCGTCTCTAGGGCTGCTGGGCTCTTATTATGCTCCAATAGCTCCTTTGCTGCCACGATGTTCTCGATGGGCGTAGCCCTGACTTCATCGCGGTTTTTATCCACGTATGGCGGATTCTTGATATACATCTTGGCCAGAGTTTCTGCCGTTGGTACGGTGAACTCAAGGTTTCGTACCAGCTGCGAGTCGCCTCCCTCGTTGATCTGGTTCTGGATGAGAGTAACGTACTTCTCCTCCATGTTTCTTGCGCGTTTCAGCGTGTCTTGAGCTTTAGCGATGTCGCCATCAAGCTGCTGGCCCATCTTCTCGACTCGCTTTGCTTCCTTGAGGAGTGCTCGCCTTTTCTTCTCGAGATCGTTCACATCTCTGACATAGTCAGGGGTGATTGGATCCGCTAGAGTTCCATAAATGACCTTGTCCAGCGGGGTCGTGAAGTCTTCTGGGTGCTGATCCTCGGGGATGGCGGGTTGCAGAGGCCTGGGTCCGCCGTGAATCTCAGGAAGTTGCTCCGTGGCGGGATCGGCGGCTGGTGGCGGGTTACCCTTCTCTTTGCCGGCATCTCCGTCGTGGACTGCCTGAGATGGCGGATCACCAGTTGCCTGCCCGGCATCATCTCCTTTGTTGGTTACGAACACCTGCTTGGCCGCTGCTTGCTGTTCTTCAAGTGCCTGCTGCTCCAACTCCGCCTCGATTTTCCTCATGGCGGCGTCGTAATGGTCAGAATCATAGCCCTTGCTGTCCCAGTTATCCGATTCACCAATTTCGTTAAGTGCCTCAAGGATGGATTCACCTGGGCTATCTTCTCCTCCATTGGAGGTAGATCCCGAAGTGATACCTGCGAACGCAACAAGGCAGTACCGCAGTGTCTCTAACGCCAGATTACTCATGGCGGATTCACTGCGGTCTTCCACCACTTCCTCTACCTCTAGGGCGGGCTGGGTGGGATTACTTTTCAGATCCGATCTGGGCAACTTGGAAAGTTCCAGATCAGATGAGTCCTCCGTATCCAGCTCGAAAGCGGTCCGTTTGGGGATTTCAGCCATACCAATCTGCTGGAAATTGGTTTCCGTAGCGGGGGTAGGGTTTGTCTCTCCAATGAAGATATGGATATCTCCAATCGGGATGACGGTGAATCGAGCAGGGTCTTCTCTAGCCAGCACCCAGAGGTTATCCGCTGGGACGATGGGGAAGCCGGAATCGTAGAGGACGCGCCTGATGGCGACGGTGTCACCGATGCCTGCAAAGGCGGACCCCGCCTGGATCCGTGCTCCTGACGCGCTAAGCCCCACGGTGGGCGCCAACTATCGTGGTTTCGTCAACAGATCTGCCATAGAGGTAGGGGTATGGCGGTTTGTGGAAGGGGGTGAACACGGAGGAGCGATCCAGGACGGTGGTAGCACGAGTTTACCCAGCTTCAGATCCCGCGACGGTGGTGAGATCCTACGTGTTGCTATAATTCACTATATGGCAACAAGTGCTCGATTACAATGATGAGGTTGGCTGTTTTGCTATGCGATTGGCCGTATAGCTCTAATCTTGCCTCAAGGGCTGCTCCACGCCGGGCTTATAAAGGCGCCTGGAGTGGGCTACACGTTGGTACCGGAGCGGATACAACTTGGAGTCCTAGACTAAGTCCTCTGCGTGTACTACAAGGCAACCCGCCATGGGCCGTCTCTGAACCCGCCATGGGCCTGTCGTCAGCAATCCGCCATGGGCCTGTCTCCGGATCCGCCATAAGCGCCTACGTCCAGTACCGCTGTGGCAACTTCAGCAACTGGGCCGCTCGGTATAGCGAATCCGCCATACCACCCCTGATGGGCCACCCTGGCTTGCTGATTTAGGACTACGTCGCTGGTATACCTATTTGGTATATCCCCAACAGACGCTTCGGGAAAAATAGGAGTTTTGGCTTTTGTTTCGTCAAATTTCGAGAATATTTCCTGTGTAGCTTTTCCGAAACACAAAAACAGCAGAAAACAGGGAATTGGCTCTGTGGCGTCTCGTTAGTAGGTTAGTTCTGGAAAATGTATAAAAACACATAGAAAATGGTGTATAAACAAGCATGGAGCATTAAAAATTATAGATACGTTTGGGACGTATCAAGCATCCCCAAGCTTAACTCCTGCTCGTCCTCGAGTAGGTAAGTGATAACAAAAGAATATTTTTTGAGGTGACATGCACCATCACAATCTTGATCAACTATGTAAAGCATTGAGTGTTGGGATCAAAGAACTTAAACATGGGTATAAGAGACATAATCATGACAATAAAACTTAGCAACCATGTTATAACATGAAAAGTAACACAAACGAAAGATCATGAATAATGAAACAATGAAAGTCAAGTGTGTGTTCAAATCATATGGAAAAACATAGGAAAGTGGTTTTCAGCTTGTCCTTCATGGAATAGCAAAACATAAATGCATAGGACACCTTCAAGTTTAAGAGGGCGACTAGATACAAATAATTTAAGAACAAGCAAAACCATAATCATGAATCAATCAATGATAAACTTTGGGACTATGCACATTAAACTCAAAATGGCAACTATGCTCTCTTAAATGGTGCATAAAGGTAGAAGGTGGAGACTCAACATAAAAGTAAAAGAAAGGCCTTTTGCAGAGGGAAGCAGTGATTGCAAGTTTTATAAACCTCCAAAAATTATGATACTTACTAGCTTTGAGCTCTCATTGCCCCCATCATAGGCATCATGAGTGGTTAAGGTTAATGCGAGTACAATTATGAAGCATATGCTTAACAAATCATAAGTTGAAAACCTCGTGTCCCGTGAAGTACGAATACCCAAACCTCATGCTACTCGACTTAGGTCCCAAGCAAGCTCTTGTCATTGTAAGCATACACATATCATCCAGAACCGCCAACGGGGTACCTCTTGCCCGATGACATGGAACAAGCCCACATCAAAATGACAAGACAAACAGACAATGAACACCTCAGCATCTCTTTTATTTACCATTGGTATAGCTTTTTATTGTGAGATGCGTCATCGAATGTCCACTATGGGCATGCTGTAAATTTCCACCATGAATGATGCATGGCTTAGATTAGCGGCCCAGGCGTTTCTCTAACACATATACAAACTCCATGACCTCACAAGATCCCAACTTATTTCACATCGCGAGTATCCATAAACAAAAGATCACGATATCAACTCAAATGAGAGAAAGTGCAATGTTGAAAGCTTGCCCCATGATGGCATGGTTGGGCTAATCTCCAACTTACAACTTGTAAGCATAACATCAACATAAGAGAGCCACAATGTCAAAATTTTAAAAGCAAGAAAAGTATGTGCCATCAGGTTCGTGAGAGCTTTACTGACTAATTTTCACATAACACCAAAAAGAGTTTAATTTGCAGGATAGATAAAAGCAAGTCAAATGTACTTGGAATAGCAAATTGCTAATAAGTATGTATGGTGGACACATTGGAAAAATTTGGTTTTTTGGGATTTGGATGCACGAGTAGAGCTCATACTCAGTACAAAATGAAGGCTTGTAAAAGACTGGGAGCGACCAACTAAGAGAGCAATAACAGCCATAATCATGCATAGCGACAAAACATCATTAACCGAAGCATAAAATGGTATCACAAGTCAAAAACCAAATGATCATAGAAGCTTATGGCAACTTGTTAGAGTCAAACATGGTGTAAGCATGCACCTAGTCAACCCAAATAAAGCATCAAGGAGAAAACCACAATAAAATGCTTCCATATAACAAAAACAACGCATGATTTTTTCAAAGGATCATTAAGCAATCTCAGTCATTTGAGGCAAGTCATGCTACAGAAAAAACTACTAAGCATACTATCAAAACGACATCAAGCATCGCATGCAAAAGTCTAAGCCGCAGTCTAAATAAGCTCCTTTTTGTACCACTTTTTGCATGAAACTTTTTTCTCTCTTTTCCAACACCATTCAAACCTTTTTGAGACAACTCTTTTGATGAAAACCAACATAGACCAGTGGTCTAAATACACCTTGATGCAAAGATATAACAAGATCTGAAAAAAATCAAGGAGAAAAATGAAAGCTAAACGCAGTTCTAGAAAAAGAGAACACTCGTTGAACGATAAGAGTGAAAAATAGAGTGTTCCTGGCAATGAAAAAGGGAGTGCGTCTCCTCCAAAAGAAATTTGTTGGGGTCCAACCATTTATTGCAGCAAACAAAACAAAAGAAAACTGAAAGCAAAAGTAAAGACGCTCCAAGAAAAACGCATAGAATATGAAGCAATAAAAATATAGTGTGTTCAAAGGTGACCTGATTTTTGCCGATGAAGAAGGGGTACCTCGGGGGCATCCCCAAGCTTCGATGCTTGTACCTCTTGGATATTTCTTGGGGTGACATGGGAATCCCCAAGCTTGAGCTTTTGTCCATACTTCATCTCATTTCATCACTCTCCATTCCCTACACTTGAAAACTTCCTTCATACAAAACTTCACACAATTCTATTAGCAACGTTAGCATAAACATGATAGTAGATCAGCACTTTTGGTTCAGTTTCAAACTCAAACACACCACAAATAAAGCATATACAACTGTATCAACTTCCTCAAAAGTTCTGTGATCAAAAGAAACTCAAAAAGAAAGCGATCGAGAGGCAAACATAAATAGTGGCTGAAATCTGTCAAAACAGAACAGCTGACAAAGGTCGATTTTTTCGAGGACCTTCTGTTGATCAAATCAAAAAGTGCAAAACTAATGAAAGTTCGGATATAACCTGGTGCATATTCACAATAAATCACAGATCAAAAAGATATTCTGAGAATTTTCACGAATTTTTACGGTGCAGCGCAAAAATCTGTTTCAGGACAGCAACTTCCCCAAATCTTACCTCCCTCAAATTAGAGGTTCTTCTTGGCACAACAACGAAACAAAAATGATAAGGAGCGGTCATTAAAGTAATAATAACTTCCAAGACTTAAATAAAAGAAAAAGTACTGAAAAGAAAACATTGGGTTATCTCCCAAGAGTGTTTTTCTTTAACGCCTTTGAGCTAGGCGCAGAAAGTGGAAATCAAGTATTTTCAAACGAGGCATTAAGATCAATTGTAGAAGTCTTTTCAACAAGCCATTGAATTGTATCCAAATGATTTTTCGAAGATCCCTTGTGAACACTCTTTGGTTCACTCCTTTCATCAAAAAGGTTTTTAGGACAAATCCAATCAAAATTCTTTTCCAAAGCTTCATGCAATCCTACAAGTTTGCAAGTTATTGGTACTTTGATTTCTTCCTTATATGTACCAACAACCTCTACACGTGAGCCAAGCATATTAAAATGCTCAAAAACTTTCCTAGCTTCAATAACAACATCTCTAAATTCTCTACGCAAAGTCTCTAAAATAAAGTCTTTCTTTTCGGAGTCTTCGATATCATGAAGCTCAAGAAACATTTGTTGCATAAAAGGATTAAGGTTAACAAAGCTAGCCTCCAACATGTGAACTAACTCAGCAGCAGCAACTTCAAAACTAGGAGCAAGCTCAGCCAAAGATCTATCCTCAACATCTTTATGCATACTAACATGATTAAAGAACTCCTCGATGTTGCCTTTCCCAATTATAGAACCGCTACCTATTGTAAGGTCCTCCAAAGCATACTTAGGGAACAACATAATGAACTAAAGGTAAAAGTAACGGAATGCAAACTATCAAAGGAACTATTTTTTTTTTGTATTTTTGATAAAACGATGCAAGAAAAAATAAAGTAAAGCAAAACAATAACAAATTAAAAGATTGAGCGTGAGAGGCTCTCCTTGCAGAAATCTTCTTTCTCCCCGGCAACGGCGCCAGAAAAATGCTTGATGGTGCGTAGTAGGCACCCAGTTGGGAACCCCAAGAGGAAGGTATGATTAAGCACAGCAGCAAGTTTCCCTCAGTTGTGAAACCAAGGTTTATCGAACCAGTAGGAGAAAGCCAAACTTCAGAAGATTGATGCTTGCTAGCTTCGCGACAGCTCCGGACAATTTATATGGAACCTCGTCCAGGGCCTTGCTTTGCACCAGCAGCAACGTGGAACCTGCACACAACACAACCAAGTACTTTGTCCCAACTAACAGTGAGATTGTCAATCTCACCGGTTTGCTGTAAACAAAGGATTAAGCGTATCGAGTGGTAAAAGGTAATAGTATGCAAGAAAGTAAATAGTGTGAGTAAAAGTAAAACGGTAATAGCAATGTAAATGGAATGGACCGGGGTCCATAGTTCACTAGTGGTGTCTCTCCATAAGATAAATAACAACATGCTGGGTAAACAAATTACAGTTGGGCAATTGATAGAATATAGATAACGTACATATGTCATGAGGATCACTATGAGATTCACTCTGGGCATTACAACAAAATACATAGACCGTAATCCAACTGCATCTATGACTAATAATCCACCCTCCGGATGTCGTCCGAGCAACCATCGGGTATTAAGTTGCAAACAACAGATTATCGCCTTAAGTAAAGTGCGTAATGTAAACAATGCAAATGTCCTTGGACACAAGAATATTGGTTTCTCCCTAGTGGCAATAGCACATCTACAACCTTAGAGGTTTCTGTCACTTCCCCAGATTACTAGAGGCATGAACCCAACTATCGAGCATAAATACTCCGTCTTGGAGTCACTAGCATCTACTCGGCCAAGATATCTACTAGCAACGGAGAGCATGCAAGATCATAAACAACATAGAGATAACATAAAGATAATATTCAGCACATCAACTTGACATAGTACCAATACTCATCGGATCCCAACAAACACAACATGTAGAATTACACAAAGATGATCTTGATCATGATAGGCAGCTCACAAGATCTAAACATGAATCACATGGTGGAGAAGACGACCATCTAGCTACTTCTATGGACCCGTAGTCCAAGGTAGACTACTCACACATCACTCCGAAGGCGACCATGGTGGTGGAGAAGGCCTCCGGCAGGGATTCCCCTCTCCGACAGGGTGCTGGGAAGAGCTCCTGGATCCTCCCGATCTCGCATCAATGACGGTGGTGGCTTGCAGTATGTTTCAAGGAAAATTTATCGGGTGCTTAGGTTTTTCCC
This sequence comes from Dactylis glomerata, assembly GCA_007115705.1. Classification (NCBI taxonomy): domain Eukaryota; kingdom Viridiplantae; phylum Streptophyta; class Magnoliopsida; order Poales; family Poaceae; genus Dactylis; species Dactylis glomerata. The sequence continues at coordinate 2,633,124 of QXEO01000066.1, forward strand.
GTTGATGGGAATATATAGGCGGAGGGGCGGCATCAGGAGGTGGACCAGGCGGCCTCACCCCCTGGTGGCGCGGCCAGGGCCTAGGCCACGCCACCCTAGGGTGTGGCTGGCCTCTGGCCCCCCTCCATCTCATCTTCGGACTTCGTGACGCTTTGGGAAAAATAGGAGGTTTGGCTTTTGTTTCGTCCAATTCCGAGAATATTTCCTGTGTAGCTTTTCTGAAACACAAAAACAGCAGAAAACAGGGAACTGGCACTATGGCGTCTCGTTAGTAGGTTAGTTCCGGAAAATGTATAAAAACGTCACGAAGTGTTACAAAACACAAAACAAATGGTGTATAAACAAGTATGGAGCATCAAAAATTATAGATACGTTTCGGACGTATCAGGAGGGCCTTTTCGCCTAGTCGTGCGATGAATTGACTTAGTGCAGCTATGCGCCCGACGAGTTGCTGTACTTCATGCAGTTTTCCTGCTTTTCCCACTGTTAGTATTGCCTAAATCTTCTCTGGATTTGCCTCTATTCCTCTTGCCAACACCAGGAATCCCAGAAGTTGTCCTGCTGGGATGCTAAAGGAACATTTAGTCGAGTTTAACTTTAACTTGTATCTATCTAGGTTGTCGAAGGTTTCCTTCAAGTCATCAATCAGGGATTCCTCCTTTCTTGTCGTGATGACCACATCGTTGATGTATACTTGGATATTTTGACATATTTGGCTTCCGAGGCAGTTTTGCATCATCCTCTGGTAGGTTGCTCCTGCATTCTTGAGGCAGAAGGGCATTACTTGGTAACAAAATACGGCATATAGTGTGATGAAGGCTATCTTTTCTTCGTCTTCTTTGTTCAGCTTGATCTTGTATCCCAAATACGCATCCAAAAAGGAAAGCCTTGCGCATCCCGCAGTTGAATCAATTGTTTGATCTATGCGGGGTAGTGGAAAGGGATCCTTTGGACATTATTTGTTGAGGGATGTGTAGTCGACACATACGCGGCGTACGTCTATGTTTTTCTTTGGGATGATCACTGGGTTGGACACCCAAGTCAATGTTTTGATTTCTCTGATGAATCCTGCATTTTCCAATCTATGCAGCTCAACTGCTATTGCTTTATGCTTCAGTTCATCAAATCGCTGGAAAGGTTGCTTGACCGGCCTTGCTTTTGGATCCACAATCAGTGCGTGCTTGACGAGTTCCCTGGGAACCCCTGGCATGTCTAAAGGACACCAGGCAAAGATTTCCCAGTGCTCACAGAGGAACTCGATGAGCGTGCTTTCCTATGCGGGATCCATGTTTACTGTGGTGGAGGTTGTTTTTGCTGGGTATGTGGGATGAACCTGAACTTTCTTGGAATCTTGGGTTGAGTCGAAAGCCTGATCTGGCAGGGATCGACATACGTCGGGTAGTACATTATGATCAGTCTCCCCTTTGAGCTGTGCATATTCTGCTATCATGCCAAAGGTTTGCGCATTCTGTTGAATTCCTTGTCGCAGGTGTCTGATACTTCAAAACTCCCGTTGACTGTGATGACTCCCTTCGGCCCTGGGATTTTGAGCGCAAGGTATGCGTAGTGGGGTACTTCCATAAACCGTGCAAACGCTAGTCATCCTAAGATTGTGTGATATTGTGAGGGCCAATCCATGACTTCAAATTCCAACTTTTCCCTTCGAAAGTTGCCGCTATCGCCAAAACAAACGTCGAGTTCGATTCTCCCTAGTGGATGATTTGTGCTTCCTGGTACTAACCCGTGAAAAGAGCAGTCTGTCAGCTGCAGCCATTCCAGTGATATATTCATTGCCTTCAAAGTTTTTGCATATATTATATTTATACCACTGCCAGCATCCATGAATACTCGTCTGATGTCGTATCCTCTGATTTGTGGCTTCAATACCATTGGTGCGTGCCCTGACCTGGGTACTTTTCTCGGATGATCCTCTCTGCTAAACCTGACTGTCTGGTCCGACCACCGTAGGTACTCTGTGGTGGCTGGTGGTGATGATATTGCTACGTTTACCTATCTGGAGATACTTCTCTGTTCCTTTTTAGACTTTAGAACTGGCTGGATCATTGCAGAGATGTACACCTTTGATTGGGGATAGCCTTGGCCACTTTGTATTGGATATCCCTGATCTATGGTTCTCTTGTCGTAAGATATGGATCCTGGTTTTGCTCCTTGGCTTAGTTCCATGGCTTCTTGCAATTTTACAAACGTCCTGCAATCTCTCATCAGATGATTGGAAACCCTTTTTCCATCGAGGTATGCATAGTGAATACAACAAGGTCCATTCAGGATGTCTTCTGCTGACGGGTCAAAGTATCTGGACTTGTCCTGTTTAGAGTTTTATTTTTTATGATACTTGCTGCTCTTATGTTCACCTCCTTCTTCGTTGCTTCTCTTGTAGCCTGCGGCTACTTGATTGCGCGGGATGCGGCTGTCTTCATTACGAGATATGCGATTCTCGTTGTTGTGTCTGCTTGATCTGTCATGCTCAGGTGAACGTGCTCTTTTATTGTGATAAGCGTCCTCTCCATCTTTGAATCTGTTTGCTACTTCTATTAGATCTAACACCGTTCTGGGTCTTATTCTTCCTAATTCTTCAACGAGATCCGAACGGCGAAGGCCAAATGCAAAGGCATCTATTGCTCGCACTTCAGAGATGTTTTCCGCTGAATTTTTTATTATACTCCATCATTGTATATATGAACGCAGTGTCTCGCCACTTTTCTGCATGCAAGATTTAACTTCCCCTATTGATGTTGGTCGCATATACGTTGAGTGGAAATTTCTTGTGAACTGATCTTCTAGCTCGCCCTAGCTTCCAATAGAATCATCGGGTAGCTTGCTTAACCAAGACCGTGCTACGTCGGTGAAGTGTAGCTGCAAGCTTTGCATTGTTGTTGCCCTTGAGCCCGTGAGTATTTTTACTGCCTGAAGATAATCTGATAACCATACTTCTGGTTCTTGTGACCCATCATATTTTTGCTAGTCGTGTGGTAACTTAAATTCTTTGGGTACCTACGTTCTGCGAACCCTTCGGGTAAAGCATAGTGCCCCATTTCTTTTTCTTCATCTCCATAGTTTCCTTCGTCCCACTCATAGCGCGACCTGTTCACACTAGCTTGTGTGATGATATTTCGTGCATCTTCCCTTTGTGCCTTGTAATTTTTCCTACCGGGTGAACTGGATCTTCGGGTTCACGGAGATTGGGACTTTTGCCTTCTTTTTCCTATCTGCACGTGATGTCTTGCCTCCTTTTCGACAGATTTTTGCTTTATCTTATCTCCGATCAGCCCGAGGCTTTTTATAGCGGCTTGATGCATGCTTTCCCGCAGATCTCCGGGTCTTGGCTGTATGGTTAACAGGTATGCTTGTGCTGCTACCAGGGCTGCCTCTGGCGTGTCTTGCATAATATTCTCTTCCTCATCTGCTGTTAGAAATGAGTTGAGATTTTTCTGCGGTGTCCTTTCCTTGACCATTATGTCCTCCTCCTATTTTGTTTTGGCTCATGGTTCCTTTCCTCGCTTGATTCTGACGTTTCGCTGTATTTTTTCCTTTGTGATCTACTCGATGTGTTGTTGGACTCGTGGCTTCTCTGTAGCTTGCTTTTTTCTTGCAGTAGCTTCTTTTTGTGCTGATGTAGGGCGTACTGGTATCCCATTAAAACTTCTCTTCGTGAATCTGCGGGTATTCCCGTATCGTAATTGATTGCTGACATGATCATCCTCCACTCTCCTGCCGAGATGTATACTTTCTCCTTTTCCTACATGTGGTAGTTCCCTGGGTTGCCACCTTGTGTGTTGATTACCAAGTTGTTCCTGCCATCGTCGTCTTCTGCTGCCTCAATTATTATAATGCATAATTGGTGTACGTTGCTGATGTACTTCTCTTCTGATTTCCACGTGCTCTCGTCATTGTCGGAGACACCGCTGTTTCGGGTGGTGAAGTCCGCTGTTGTGTTTTTGCCAAAATTCTGGCTAGAACTTTTATCTGAATGATCCGATATTTCTTCTAAGTCGAGGTTCTCCATGATTTCATTGAGTTCTTCGATTGTGCACTTTGTAGTTTTTGTCAGCGTTGATATGTTGCAAATATATCTATAATTTTTTATGCTCCATGCTTATTTTACACCAATTGCTTAATGTTTTGTTTACACTTCGTGGCATTTTTATGCATTTTCTGGACCTAACCTATTAACAAGATGCCATAGTGTCAGTTCCTGTTTTCTGCTGTTTTTCTATTCCAGGTTTTTACTGAAGGAATATTCTCGGAATTGGATGAAACAAAAGCCAAAGTTCCTATTTTGCTGACACGAAGACGGAGTCCAAAAGAGAGACAGAAACGAGCAACGAGCCGGCCACACCAGGTGGTGGCGCGGCCTACCCCCTGGCCATGCCACCACATGGTGTGGGCCCCTCGGGCGTCCACCAACCTCACCCTTCCGCTTATAAATTCACATATTCGGGAAAACCCTAAAGGCCCGAGCCTCCATCCACGAAAAGTTCCATAGCCGCCGTCACCATCGACCCTAGTTCGGGAGGGTTCTGAAGCTCTTCCCGGCACCCTGGCAGAGAGGGGAATCATCACCGGATGCCTTTTTCATCGCCATGCCTGCCTCCAGAGTGATGCGTGAGTTGTTCATCTTTGGACTATGTGTCCATAGCAGTAGCTAGATGGTTGTCTTCTCCTAATTCTGCCACCATGTGTTAGATCTTGTGAACTGCCTAACATGATCAAGATCATCTTATTGTAATGCTACATGTTGTGTTTGTTGGGACCCGATGAATATTGAGTACTATGTCAAGTTGATTATTGATATATCATGTCTTTGTTATTTGTGATCTTGAATGCTCTCCGTTGCTAGTAGATGCTTTCGCCAAGTAGATGCTCGTGACTCAAGAGAGAGTATTTATGCTCGATAGTGGGTTCATGCCTCTCATAATCTGGGAGAGTGACAATAACTTCTAAGGTTGTAGATGTGTTGTTGCCACTAGGGATAAAACAGAAATCTTTTGTTCAAGGATAATTGTATTGTTTACATTACACACTTTGCTTAATGCAATAATCGGTTGCTTGCAACTTAATACCCAAGGGTTGTTTGGATGATATCCTAAAGGTGGATTATTAGTCATTGATGTCTACGCACTTCTATTCTTGTAGACACTTGTTGGGCCTCCAAGTGCAGAGGTTTGTAGAACAGCAGCAAGTTTCCCTTAAGTGGATCACCCAAGGTTTATCGAACTCAGGGAGGAAGAGGTCAAAGCTATCCCTCTCAAGCAACCCTGCAATTACGATACAGAAAGTCTCTTGTGTCCCCAACACACCCAATACACTTGTCAGATGTATAGGTGCACTAGTTCGGCGAAGAGATAGTGAAATACAAGTAGTAGTGATGATTATAAGTAGCAAACGTGGTATGAAATAAATATCGCTGCGAGCAAACATGTAACAAAACATCAAGTAAACGGTGTGCAAAGCTTGGAAACAAAGCCTAGGGATCATACTTTCACTAGTGGACATACTCCCAACAATATAACATGATTGAACAAATAAACAACTTCTCTTCACTATGGCACTCTGAATTACTCTCCTATTGAATAACACTAATCATTGTGTAGTGGCTACGAAAGCACCCCTTAAAGTTCATCAAGTACTTGACAAACACCACTCATAGAGACATCCAAATCAGATCACAATTCAAGATAGAAATCATTGCAACTTAGACCAACTACTAACACGGTGCACACACTGTCAACATTACACCATGAAAGGAGGAATAGATCACTCAAAACTATCATAGTAATAATTACTCTCATAATCCACAAGAGATCACGATCATAGCCTAAACCAAGTACCACCATGATGCACGCACTGTCACCGTTACACCATGGCAGGAGGAATAGATTACTTTAATAACACCACTAGAGTACACTATAATAATTAAGCATAGGAGTAGCATAATATCTGAATAATAACATCTACTTGTTCAACATGATACAAAGCTCACGATCACATAAAGATCACATCATGGGAGAGAGAGGTGAACCACATAGCTACCGGTAGAGCCCTCAGCCCCGGGGATGAACTACTCCCTCCTCATCATAGGAGACAGCAAGGTTGATGGAGATGGCGGTGAGGTCGATGGAGATGGCGGAGACGGCGATGGAGACCGATGGAGATGGCTCCGGGGGCACTTCCCCGTCCCGGCAGGGTGCCGGAACAGAGACTTCTGTCCCCCGAAATTCGTCGATGGCGGCGGCGGAGCTGCGGAACTGCTTCTGGAAAATTGCCAACTCGTTTAGGATTTTCCGTACCGAGGCTTCTTATAGGTGAAGGGGCGTCGTCAGGGGTGGGACCAGGCGCCCTCACGCATGGCTGGCGCGGCCAGGGGCCTGGCCGCGCCACCATGGTGTGTGGGGCCCCTGTGGCCCACCTCCTACTCCTCTTCGGATCTCTGGAAGCTTCCGGGTAAAATAAGACTTCAGGATGTTGTTTCGTCCAATTCCGAGAATATTTCCTGTGTATCACTTCTGAAACACAAAAACAGCAGAAAACAGGGAACTGGCACTGTGGCACTTGTTAATAGGTTAGTTCCGGAAATCGCATAAAAGTGCCACGAAGTGTAATGAAACAATAGACAAATGGTGTAAAAACAAGCATGGAGCATCAAAAATTATTGATACGTTTGAGACGTATCAAGCATCCCCAAGCTTAACTCCTGCTCGTCCTCGAGTAGGTAAGTGATAACAAAAGAATAATTTTTGAGGTGACATGCACCTACACAATCTTGATCATATATGTAAGCATTTGTGAGCTGGGATCATAAGAACTTAAAACATGGGCATGAAGATATAATCATGACAATAAAAACTTAGCAACCATGTTGTAAACATGTAAATGAACACAAACAAAAGATCATGATAATGAAACAATGAAAGTCAAACGTGTGTTCAAATCATAAGGAAAAACATACAAATGGTTTTCAGCTTGTCCTTCAAAGAGAGCAAAACATAAATGCATAGGACACCTTCAAGTTTAAGAGGGCGACTAGATACAAATAATTTAAGAACAAGTGAAACCAACAATATGAGTCAATCAATGAACTTTGGGACAATGCATATCACACTAAGAATGACAACTATGCTCTCTTAATGGTGCATAAAGAAAGAAGGTGGTGACTCAACATAAAAGTAAAAGAAAGGCCCTTCGCAGAGGGAAGCAGTGATTAAACATGTGCTAGAGCTTTTCATTTGTAAAACAGAGAGATAAAAATTGGTTTTGAGAGGTGGTTGTATTTTGTCAACGACTGGCAATGGGGTTCTTACTATCTTCCATACAAAATTGAAGCAAGTTTTTGAGAGAGAGAGATTGGCACTTTTGTGCTCTTTTTATAAACTTGGCACTCCTCCCCACCTTTTTTCCTTTCACAAACCATGGCTAACCGATTACATCGGGTGCCCACCAACGTTCACATTCCTTGGAGGAGTGCCTTTTTTCTTTATTTTTTTATTTTTTTTTCTTTTTGGAATAAGCAATATGGAAGATAGCAAATCCGACCACTACGTCCCCATGAGCTGAAAACAGTGTCACAAAATGAGAAGTATTTTGAAGGTTTTTTGAAAGGTAGCACATGAAAATTTACTTTGGAATGGCTTACAAATACCATGCATAGGAATTTATAGTGGACACAATGGTAAACTTGGTTTTTGGGAGTTGGATGCACGAGTAGAGCTCATACTCAGTACAAAATGAGGGCTAGCAAAAGACTGGGAGCGACCAACTAAGAGAGCAATAATGGCCATAATCATGCAAAGCGACAAAGCGACATTAAAAGAAGCATAAGATGGCATCAAAAGTCAAAAACTAAATGATCATAGAGGCTATTGGCGACTTTGTATGAGTCTAACATGTGTGAGCATGCGCCAAGTCAACCCAAATAAAGCATCAAGGAGAAAACCAAAATAATGCTTCCAAACGATAAAAATAACGCATGATTTTTTCAAAGGCTCATTAAGCAATCTCAGTTATTTGAGACAAGTCATGCTACAGCAAAACCACTAAGCGTACTATCAAAAAGACATCAAGCATGACATGAAAAAGCCTAAGCCGCAGTCTACACAAGCTCCTTCTTGTACCACTTTTTTGCATAAAGCTTTTTCTCTTTTCCAACACCATTTGAAATTTTTAAAGACACCTCTTTTGATGAAAACCAATAAATATCAGAGGCAAAAATACACCTTGATGAAAAGATATAGCAAGGTCTGAACGCAAATCAAGGCAAAAATGAAAACCAAAAGCAGTAGCGGAAAAAGAAGAACACTCGTTGAACGATAAGAGTGAAAACTAGAGTGTTCTTGGCAAACGAAAAGCGAGTTCATCTCCTCCAAAAGAAACATGATGTGATCTAACCATTTATTGCAGCAAACTAAACTAAACTAATACTGAAACAAAAACAATTGACGCTCCAAGAAAAACACATAGTGCATGAAGCAATAAAAATATAGTGTCTTGAAAGGTGACCTGATTTTTGCCGATGAAGAAGGGGTGCCTCGGGGGCATCCCCTAGCTTTGACGCTTGTACTTCTTGGATATTTCTTGGGGTGATGCATGGGCATCCCCAAGCTTGAGATTTTGTCCATTCTTCAACTCATCTCATCATTCTCCAATCCCTACACTTGAAAACTTCCTTCATACAAAACTAAACACAATTCTATTAGCAATATTAGTGTAAGCATAACATTGAATCAACCCTTTTTGCTTCAGGTTTCAACCTAAAACCACCACATATATAGTAGATACTACTGTAGCAACCTCCCCAAAAGTTCCGTGATCAAAAGAACTCAAAAGAAAGCGATAAAGTGGCAAACACAAATATTGGCAGAAATCTGTCAAAACTGAACAGCTGACAAAAGTCGAATTTTTGAGGGATTTTCTGTTGCTCAAATCAAAAAGTGTTCAACTAACAAAAGTTTGGATATAACCTGGGGCATATGCACAAGAAATCGCAGGTCCAAAAGATAAACAGAGAATTTTCACGAATTTTGACGGTGCAGCACCGAAAACAGTTTCAGGACAGCAACATCCCCAAATCTTTACCTCACTCAAATTAGAGGCTTCTCTTGGCACAAAAACGAAATAAACAAGATAAGGAGCGGTTATTACAGTAGTAATAACTTCCAAGACTCAAATAAAAGAAAAAGTACTGAAAATAAAACAATGGGTTATCTCCCAAGAGTGTTTTTCTTTAACGCCTTTGAGCTAGGCGCAGTAATTTGCAAAGATGCTCATGTGGGCGCCATATAAGAGCTTGAGGCAAATGCGCCATATAGGAAATTAAAGCAATAGAGTGCATCAAAAAGCAAGTATGGAACACATTTAAATCTAAACCACTTCCTATGAAAAATAGTCTTGTAAAGAGACAAGTCATAAAAGCGCAAAGCAAAAAGCATAGGAAGGCAAAACAAGTACAACTTCAAGAATTGCAACATAAAGAGGGGAAACTCAATATTGTTGAGATCCATCAAACCATGTTTCCCTCTCTCATAGTAACTTTCAGTAGCATCATGAATAGAACTAACAATATAACTATCACATAAAGCATCCCTATCATGAGCCACATGCATAAAAGGATTAATACTCCCTACATGAACAATAGTAGTAGGAGCAGATTCAATAGAATAATTATTCTCATCACCATAATCATCAAAAATAGGAGGCATATTATAATCATAACTATTTTTCTCCTCAAAAGTAGGTGAATTTAAAACATTATACTCATCATCATAAACTAGAGGCTTAGTATCATCACAAGATAGAGAACTACTATGTCGCATAGCATATTCATCAAACATATCATCATAAGAAGGAACATGGATAGCACTAATGGTACAACAATTATTAACCTTAGAATTGGTACCAAAAAGATTTTCAATATCAAAAGTAGAGTGCTTTTCCCAATCATGATCACTAACATAAGTAATAGGCATAGGAACATCATCCCAATCAGAATTATCATAATCTATAGCAGGATCATAACGCTTAGTGGAAGATACCGTGTCCTCTCGCCTCTTACTCCTCTTCTTCTTCTTCTTCTTACTCTCTCCTTTAGGAGGGATAGACTTGAAGGGCATCTTCTCCACATATTCTCTAGGAGGGAAAGGCATCTTCTCCACATAATCTGGTTTGCTGACAGGAACAACAGAAGAAACTTTGGAGGATTCCTCCTCTCTATTAATAAGATCGAAACATCTATTAGTCCTATCATAGCTTGGCAAAACATCATGTTTAATAAGATCTTGTAAGTAAGTATTTGCGAGGCAATCTTTAGCATAATAGAGATGACAACCACGAAGGGTGCTATTAAGATCAACATCATTCATGTCTATCAAAGCAATCTTTCTAGATATCTCTTCACAATTCAAAAACAAAGTAAGCTCATCATACTGATTGAAAGTAATCTTATCATCACAATACAAATCTGCGGTACTCGTTCGATTAATTGGGCATTGAAAATTAAAGTGCCCCTTTTCACCGCAAAATTCACAAAGAAAAGGATAAAGCTCACAAACCCATTCACCAAGCACATCTAGATCCTTGAGCCACATGCTAGTTTCTTCATTTGCGTGGGTGATGCAATAATCTTCCTTGTTGTAACTCTGTTCACAAGGTCTATGTATTCCATAAAAATTAACATGCTTATAAGAAATAGTACTTTTAGAAGTTTGAGCATGTTTATTGCAATCATCAATAACAATATCACTTTCTATGCAAGTATCCTTAAAAGGTTCATGATACACGTCCCCATTTCCTTTAGGAACATTTATATGGGAAGCAAAGGCTTTAAAGCAATCAACCATAATTTGAGGATCAAGACCATACTTAGCACTAAGCTCTTGAAAATTAGCAGTTTCAGCGAAAGACTTAATGCAATCAAACTCGTAATTCATACCTGATCCTTTACCTTTGTCGCTATCCCAACCTTCAATATTGTTTTGAATTGTTTCAAGCAGATCCCACTTGGTGTCAACATCCTTGCTTGTGAAAGACCCATCAAAGCATGCATCTAGATAGTCCTTGTAATATCCTGAAAGCCTTGCATAAAAATTATTAATAACAATATTATGGGGAAGATCATGAATAGGACATTTATGCATTAGTAACTTCAATCTTCCCCACGCTTGGGCAATGCTTTCTCCCTCATGAGGCCAAAAGTTATATATCCGGTTACGATCTTTATGAATTTCACTTGGAGGATAAAACTTGGAATAAAAGAGAGGCACAATTTCCTCCCATGCAATAGATGGACCATTTTCAAGCAGCCGATACCACTCCTTAGCTCTGCCTTTCAATGATAAAGAGAATAGCTTCTTCTTAACTTGGTTCATTGAAATACCTGCACACTGGAACAACTCGCATAATTCATGTATAAAAAGCAAATGATCACCAGGATGGACAGTTCCATCTCCTAAATAGCAGTTATCCCTAATACGTTCAACAATCTTCGTAGGTATTTTAAAAGGATGAGGAGCACAAGCATCATTAGAAACATCACATATGAGAGATAAAATATCATCAGAGCAAACTTTCTCCACTAAAGCTGGGGGACTAAAAATATCATACTTAACAAAACCAGCTTCCCCAAGCTTAGACTTTTCTATAGCATTAGCATTAACAGTATTCAAAGCATTCGTACTAATAACATTGCTATGCGAAATAAGCTCCAAAGGATTTTCAATTTTCTCTTCAAATCTAAAATCAGCAAAAACACTAAAGAACTCTTTGTTTTCCATTAAGCCTAACTAGTGAAAATAAAAACAAGAAACAAAAAGATGTAATTGCAGAATCTAAAGGAAATAACTTCGAGCACTCACACAGGAGGATGCGAGTACCTTTTACCTTACCTCCCCGGCAACGGCGCCAGAAAAGAGCTTGATGTCTACGCACTTCTATTCTTGTAGACACTTGTTGGGCCTCCAAGTGCAGAGGTTTGTAGAACAGCAGCAAGTTTCCCTTAAGTGGATCACCCAAGGTTTATCGAACTCAGGGAGGAAGAGGTCAAAGCTATCCCTCTCAAGCAACCCTGCAATTACGATACAGAAAGTCTCTTGTGTCCCCAACACACCCAATACACTTGTCAGATGTATAGGTGCACTAGTTCGGCGAAGAGATAGTGAAATACAAGTAGTAGTGATGATTATAAGTAGCAAACGTGGTATGAAATAAATATCGCTGCGAGCAAACATGTAACAAAACAACAAGTAAACGGTGTGCAAAGCTTGGAAACAAAGCCTAGGGATCATACTTTCACTAGTGGACACACTCCCAACAATATAACATGATTGAACAAATAAATAACTTCTCTTCACTATGGTACTCTGAATTACTCTCCTATTGAATAACACTAATCATTGTGTAGTGGCTACGAAAGCACCCCTTAAAGTTCATCAAGTACTTGACAAACACCACTCATAGAGACATCCAAATCAGATCACAATTCAAGATAGAAATCATTGCAACTTAGACCAAGTACTAACACGGTGCACACACTGTCAACATTACACCATGAAAGGAGGAATAGATCACTCAAAACTATCATAGTAATAATTACTCTCATAATCCACAAGAGATCACGATCATAGCCTAAACCAAGTACCACCATGATGCACGCACTATCACCGTTACACCATGGCAGGAGGAATAGATTACTTTAATAACACCACTAGAGTACACTATAATAATTAAGCATAGGAGTAGCATAATATCTGAATAATAACATCTACTTGTTCAACATGATACAAAGCTCACGATCACATAAAGATCACATCATGGGAGAGAGAGGTGAACCACATAGCTACCGGTAGAGCCCTCAGCCCCGGGGATGAACTACTCCCTCCTCATCATAGGAGACAGCAAGGTTGATGGAGATGGCGGTGAGGTCGATGGAGACGGCGGAGACGGCGATGGAGACCGATGGAGATGGATCCGGGGGCACTTCCCCATCCCGGCAGGGTGCCGGAATAGAGACTTCTGTCCCCCGAAATTCGTCGACGGCGGCGGCGGAGCTGCGGAACTGCTTCTGGAAAATTGCCGACTCTTTTAGGGTTTTCCGTCCCGAGGCTTCTTATAGGCGAAGGGGCGTCGTCAGGGGTGGGACCAGGCGCCCTCACGCATGGCTGGCGCGGCCAGGGGCCTGGCCGCACCACCATGGTGTGTGGGGCCCTTGTGGCCCACCTCCTACTCCTCTTCGGATCTCTGGAAGCTTCCGGGTAAAATAAGACTTCAGGATGTTGTTTCGTCCAATTCCGAGAATATTTCCTGTGTATCACTTCTGAAACACAAAAACAGCAGAAAACAGGGAACTGGCACTGTGGCACTTGTTAATAGGTTAGTTCCGGAAATCGCATAAAAGTGCCACGAAGTGTAACAAAACAATAGACAAATGGTGTAAAAACAAGCATGGAGCATCAAAAATTATAGATACGTTTGAGACGTATCAGTCATAGATGCAGCTGGATTACGTTCTATGTATGATGTTATAATGCCCAAATGAATCTCATAGTGATCTTCATGTCATGTACATGCATTGTTATGCATTCTCTATTTGTCAATTGCCCAACTGTAATTTGTTCACCTGGCATGTTATTTATCTTTATGGAGAGACACCTCTAGTGAACTGTGGACCTTGGTCCATTTATTTACATTGATAATACCATCTACTGCAAATACTATTTTCTTACTGCAAGTACTATTTTATTTCACTGCAAATAAACATCTATTTCCACACTATACATCTAATCCTTTGTTTCAGCAAAACCAGTGAGACTGACAACCTCACTATAAGTTGGGGCAAAATAGTTTGGTTGTGTTGTGTGCAGGTTCCATGTTGTTGACTGATGCCGGTTGACAAGGGTATAGCTAATAGAGCCCGTTATCTTTGTACCCCTGAGGCCCGTTAAGCTAGGACCAAGCATATACATAGTCGAAATACGAGATGATATCGTATATGGACACTGTAATTTTTATTAAACCCGACCGGATCCTTGAGACCTGGCCACCTATATATAGGGGCCAGGAGAGGCCGGCCAGGGACAGATTGAGATTGAGCCAATTGAGTACCACGCTTATTCTCGATACATGCATAATCATGCCTTGTTTGACTGACCTTTACCTTCGAGTTCATCCGACGCCCTCTTCCCCTGATCCTAAGTCCTTCATCTAGGTCATTTGTCGAGTTAACCCTCATCACCGGTAGTGCGCCCTGCCAAAGTCAGCTAGCAACAACCTTCAAAAGTGATTTCTTTCTCCTACTGGTCGATTAAACTTTGGTTTCATACTGAGGGAAAACTTACTGTTGTGCTCATCATACCTTCCTCTTGGGGTTTCCCAATGGGTCCTGTGAGACATCAAGACTGTTTTCTGGCGCCGTTGCCAGGGAGAAAGAGGATTTCTGCAAGGGGAGTCTCTCACTTCCAATCTCTTTACTTTGTTATTGTTTTGCTTAGTTTCTTTGCTTTATTTTGATTACTTCTTTTTTATCAAAAATACAAAAAAATTAGTTCCTTTTATAGTTGTTATTTTTGTTGGTTTGTTTTAATCTTGCTAAAATGAGTAATCCTGAGAACACTAAGCTGTGTGACTTTACTAGCACAAACAAAAATGATTTCATTTGTACACCTATTGAGCCAACTGCTCTTGAAGCAACTTTCTATGAAATTAAACCTGTTTTGTTAAATCTTGTTATGAAAGAGCAATTTTCTGGTGTTAGTACTGATGCTGCTGCTGCTGATCACCTTAATAATTTTGTTGAACTTTGTGAGATGCAAAAATATAAGGATGTAGATGGAGATATTATTAAGCTTAATTTTTTTCCTTTCTCTTTGAGAGGAAGAACTAAAGATTGGCTGCTATCTTTACCTAGAAATAGTATTGATTCTTGGGTTAAATGCAAAGATGATTTCATTGGAAAATATTATCCTCCTGCTAAGATTATATCCTTGAGAAGGGACATAATGAAGTTTAAACAATTTGATAATGAACATGTTGCTCAAGCTTGGGAAAGAATGAAATCTTTGGTAAAGAATTGTCCCACTCATGGACTGACTACTTGGATGATCATCCAAAACTTTTATGCAGGACTAAATTTTTCTTCAAGAAACCTTCTGGATTCAGCTGGTGGATGTACCTTTATGTCCATCACTTTGGGTGTTGCAACAAAACTCCTTGATGATATGATGATAAATTATTTTGAATGGCACACTGAGAGAGCTCCACAAGGTAAGAAGGTAAATTCTGTTGAAGAAACCTCTTCCTTGAGTGATAAGATTGATACCATCATGTCTATGCTTGTTAATGGTAAAACTCATATTGATCCAAATAATGTTCCTTTAGCCTCTTTGGTTTCTCAAGAAGAGCATGTTGATGTGAACTTCATTAGAAATAATAATTTCAACAACAATGCTTATAGGAATAATTTTGGTAGTAACAATTATAGGCCATATCCTTCTAATAATGGTAATGGTTATGGTAATTCCTTCAGCAACAATAAAAGTGTGCCCTCTGTCTTGAAGTCACGCTTAAGGACTTTATTAGTAAACAAACTGCTTTTAATAAATCTGTTGAGGAAAATTTTGGTAAAATTGATGTTCTTGCTTCTAAAGTAGATCGCCTTGCTCTTGATGTTGAACTTGTAAAATTAAAGGCTATGCCTCATGATGTTAAAGAAAGCAAGACTTTGAATGCCATTCAAGTTAGAATTGATGACAATGTTAGGATGTTGGCAGAATTTCATGCTAGGTGGGAAAGAGAAGACGAGATTTCTAGAAAGAATAATATGACTAAATTTTGTACCATTACCACAACTAGTAATGTTGAAGTTTGAAATGCTAGCAAACCTCCTACTATTAATGATAAAATAATTGGTGTAGGAAAATTCCCCACTCCTGCAAAATTGCCTAAAACCACTGAAACTTTTTCTAATAAAAGTGCTGAAATTTTTTGAAGTATGGGAGACAATGGTCCTACTACCTTTGATGATAATGATTTTCATCTTGATGGTTGCAATATCTTTGAAATAATTATGTTCTTACAAAATCTTGCTAGAAGTCCTAATGATAGTGCTATGAATATGGCTTTTACAAAAACATATTACAAATGCTCTCATGCAAATTAGAGATGAGAAATGAAAACAAGAAGTTTCTATTCCTAGAAAGTTAGAAGATGGTTGGGAGCCCATCATTAAGATGAAAGTGAATGATTTTGATTGTAATGCTTTATGTGACCTTGGTGCCAGTATCTCTGTTATGCCTAGGAAAATTTATGATATGCTTGGTTTACCACTGACGAGGGTTAACTCGGCAAATGTCCTAGATGAAGGACTTAGGATCGGGGAGATAGGGCGTCAGATGAACTCGAAGGTAAAGCTAGTTGAAATAAGTGTATATCGAAAGTAAACTTGGGTATTCAACCTGGCTTGCTTTCAATCTGCCCTACCCCGTCCCCTCCTGGCCCCTATATATAGGTGGCCAGGTCTCGAGGATCGGGTCGGGTTTGATACAGATTACAAATATCGACATACGGTAATAACTCGTATTCGACTATCATTACAGTTGGGCCTAGCTTAACGGGCCTCAGGGGTACTCAACTAACGGGCTCTAGTAATTATACCCTTGTCAGTAGCCCCTGAGATTCTACCAGAATTGCAGATTCAGGTTGAATCTCTAATCTTCAAATCTTCGACTTGGATAATTCTTCATCTTCTTCAAATCTTCGACTTGGTCTTTCGACTTATGATAATGATACTTTGCTCGCAAGGGGTCTCGATGAACAAGCCTGACAACTCGGACGGATCAAGAGGTCAGTTAACTGCCGGAACAGATACTTGTCACCTACTTCAAATTCAATCCCCTTGGACTTGAATTCGGGATACCGGTCAAACTCACTCTTTTGCCTCATTTAGGACTTACAAAAAATGAGTCCCAGTGGTTCTCAGGGTACCCAGTGCGTCCACCAGGATTTTCTTCGCGTCGTAGACACGGATACATACCAGCAGAGCGCATCCATGTGCGTATACTAGGCCACACAGGACGGATCCCGGGGTCTTACCTTCGTGATAAATCACGGCATTCGAGTTTCGTTGCGATAACGCAACTCGAGAATCTTATGTCGCAGTCAAAGTTTGACTGAAAATATTCGGGTTTCTACAACCACAAAACTCTCTCCCGATGGGAGTAATTTCTCTTCAATTTGTCGACTACGTAGTCGAAGTTTTGTATGCTTATCCTTCTTCAATTTCAATATTGACTATTTCATCTCTATCGGGTGCGCGCTCAGCGCTCCCGATGGGAGTAGCCCCCGAGGCTATGTTTGGCAACTTGTAGCCAAGCATAGGCTCAAAGTTCAGCTCTTCTTCCTTTTGTGGACCTTTCACTATTTGACGAGCCCCCGAGTCCAAGTCGAGGTTTCCATATCGCACGATCATAGTCTCCTGTCTTGTTTTTCTTTATTGATATTACCGTCTGCTGTACGCAGAATTTAACTCCTGCTTAAAATTTTTTTGTGGGCTGCGCTACAGCGCGGGGGCCCAATAATACGCGCTTATAAATAAAGCACCATCTCTTAAGGATAAAAACCCTAATCAGATCCTTTCCTCCGCCGCATCATCTTCTCTCCTCCATCTAGGGTTTTTCTGAGGTTTCTCTCTCGTGCTCATGGCAGATGCTTCAGGCTCCCGTCTGAACCTTGGTTCCCCGGCGGCACCACGAGGTCGGGGTCGCCCTCGTGGCAGCAAGAATAAGAACACCGCGCCGGCCGCCGCAGGGACTTCGTCAGATGCTCCGGCGAAGCGCCGTCCCGGCCGCCCACCTGGTAGCAAAAGCAAACCCAAAGTGACTAACATCACTCCAGGTCCAATCGCTCCTCCGTCTGTTGCTTCAGCTGCTCCTGCTGCATTTCCCCGTATCTTTTCTTTCCTTTGCATTGCCATGGCGCAGTGCCGTGAGATTCAGCGCTTGCCGCTAGATTTCACGAAGTTTATGGATGGCCGCGAACTGCGAGAGGCGGTTCTTCGTGAACAGTCTGGCGGTGGCATCCCCTATGAGGTGGAGGTGTGGTATGATGGCGACGGCGAGCAGTACTTCAGAGGTGGCTGGTCGCAATTTGCTGAGGACCACGACATCCATCAAGGCTTCATCATGGCCTTTGACTTCCACGTCGGTACGTCGAAGTTTGACGTGAAGATCTACAATGGCACTCTTTGCCAGAAGAAGTATGAAGCTTGAAGCCCTCTTTTATTAGGATCTGTTATCCATGTAATTTCGTTTGACAATGTCCTTCCTGCAATGATATTTGCAATAAATATTCGTACTTTATGTTGATATCGTTTACTAATACCATGAGAACAAGTCATGTTCTGAGATATGCTTTCCATATGTCGGGTTCTTTGCGAACCAATAAATGTAAGGATGATATCGGGTTCTTTTTATGAACCAAATTCTCTCTATATTTATCGGGTTGTGTAAACAACCTTAAAGGAAAACCCCTTCAACTTGTCATAACAATTTTTCCATACGACCCAGGGGTTGAAGCCCCCGAGCGGAGAAGTAACACGAGAATCGTACAATTTTGTCGAGTACAACCCAAAGAACCCGACCTGTGGCCTCATGTTCTGGGTCCAGAAGGTTACCTCGAATATATTGATATCTCTATATTTAGTCTACGCGTAAAAACGTCGTAGCTGTTCTGCATTCCACGGGTTGCTTTCGTCCTTCCCGGTCTTCTTATCTTGTAGTCGATATGCTCCTCCTGGTATTACTTCCGTGACGATGTAAGGTCCCACCCAAGGGGACTCCAATTTGCCATGGCTGTCTTGCCTAAGTCGCAAAACAAGATCTCCCACCACGAAGGATCGTGGACGAACTCGACTACTATGGTAGTTTTGTAGACTTTGTTGATATTGTGTGGCCCTTTCTAATGCTTTGTCTCTTGCTTCATCTAGCGCATCGACGTCGTCTTGTAATGCTTCTGTTGATGTCGCTTCGTCATATGCTGTCACTCTTGGAGCTTCGTGTGTAACTTCGACTGGAAGCACGGCTTCTGCGCCATGGACCAGGAAGAAAGGAGTTTCTTGAGTTGCTGCATTGGGCATAGTTCTTAAGCTCCAAAGAACGGAGGGCAATTATTCTACCCAAGCGCTCTTGGCTTTCTCGAGAGGTGCTAAAAGCCTCTTTTTTATTCCACTACTTATCAGGCCATTAGCTTTTTCGACTTGCCCGTTTGTCTTCGGGTGCGCCACAGATGCGAATTTAAGCTTGATTCCCAATCCTTCGCAATAACTTCTGAATTCTTTTGAAGTAAAATTTGTCCCGTTGTCTGTGATGATGCTATGTGGTACACCAAAACGAAAAACTATCGACTTGATGAAACTGATTGCTGCTGTAGAGTCTTGAGTTGTTACTGGGGCCGCTTCCACCCATTTGGTGAATTTGTCGACTGCCACCAGCATATAGACATGCCCTCCTGGCCAAGATTTGTGCAACTTTCCCACCATGTCGAGTCCCCATTGTGCGAAGGGCCAAGATAATGGTATTGTTTGTAGCTCCGCTGCTGGTGCATGTGGTCTGGATGCAAACCTTTGACATGCTTCACACTTTCGAACTATATCTTTCGCGTCTTCGATGGCTGTTAGCCAATAGAATCCCGCTCGAAAAGCTTTTGCCACTATTGCTCTGCTGCTGGCGTGATGGCCACATACTTCGTCGTGTATGTCTTTCAATATTGTTTGCCCTTCCTGGGGTGTGACACAGCGTTGTAAAACGCCTGTAATACTTCTCTTGTATAGTTTTCCTTCAATCACGACAAACGCTTTCGCTCTTCGAGTTATCCTCTTAGCCTCCACTGCATCTTCTGGTAGCTTTTTATTTATCATGTACGCAATATATGGCTGCATCCATGTTTCTTCTATCATCATGACCTCCTCTGGCTCTGTCATAGCCCCCGAGCCTGTCGTGGTAGTCGAACTTTTAGCACTTTTTATTGACCTTTCCGCTATTTCTTCCCAAAATACTCCAGATGGCACAGGTAAGCATTGCGATCCAATATTTGCTAAAGTGTCGGCTTCCTCATTGTTGTTCCTGCTGATGTGAGAGACTTCGCATCCATCGAACGTTCCTTCTAGATAATGGTACAAATTCTTGTAGGCCATCATGTTGTCATTGATTGTGTCACACCTGTTCATAACTTGCTGGACAACAAGATTAGAGTCTCCAAATATCTTTAGGCGAGTTGCTCCACAAGCTTTAGCCATCTTCATTCCGTGCAACAAAGCCTCGTACTCCGCCTCATTGTTAGAAGCCTGCGGGAAGCTCATTCGTAAGACATACTTTAGTTTGTCGCCGTGAGGCGATATTAATACTACTCCTGCGCCTGCTCCTTGGACTCGCTTTGAACCATCGAAGTACATTGTCCAAGTACTCGATAAATCTGGTGGTCCCGTGCTTTGCAATTCGAGCCACTCTGCTGTAAAATCTGGCAAAATTTGCGACTTGATCGCCTTCCTTTTTTCGTACGTGATGTCCATGGGAGATAACTCGATTCCCCACAAAGAGACACGGCCTGTTGCTAAAGGGTTGTTCAATATGTTCGATAGTGGCGCTTCATTTACCACTATAATTGGGTGCACAGTAAAATACTGTCGTAATTTTCGTGCAGTGGTGAAGACACTGTACGCCAGTTTCTGATAATGCGGGTACCTCTGTTTGGTTGGAGATAGCACTTCACTGATGAAATATACCGGTCTCTGGACGCCATGAGCTTTGCCTTCTTCACTTCTTTCGACTACTAGAACTGTACTTACCACCTGATGGGTTGCGGCGATGTACAGTAGTAGTGGCTCTTTTTCTTTAGGTGCGACCAGCACTGGCGGCGTGGAGAGCACTTTTTTCAATTGTGCAAACGCTGCGTCTGCTTCTTCTGTCCACTCAAATTTGTCGTCTGACTTCTTCATAAGTGCATAAAAAGGAAGCGCCTTCTCCCCTAGTCGAGCAACGAAACGACTTAATGTCGCGACTCGTCCTGCTAATTTCTGCACATCGTGGAGTTTCGTGGGTTTCCCCATTGTTAGAATTGCTTGAATTTTCTCTGGATTTGCCTCTATTCCTCGCGCTGATACCAAGAATCCCAAAAGTTGCCCTGCTAAAACTCCGAAGGAACACTTTGTCGGGTTCAACTTGAGCTTGAACTTGTTCAGGTTGTCGAAGGTTTCTGCCAAGTCGCTGATTAAAGATTTCTCCTCTCTTGTGGTGATGACTACATCGTCAATGTAGACTTGTATGTTGCGCCCTATTTGGCTTCCAAGACAACTTTGCATCATCCTTTGATAAGTCGCCCCTGCATTTTTTAGGCCGAATGGCATCACTTGATAGCAAAACACCCCATACGGTGTGATGAAAGCCGTTTTTTCCTCGTCTTCTTTCTTCAGCTTGATCTGGTTGTAGCCAGAATATGCATCCAAAAAGGAAAGCCTTGCGCAGTCCGCTGTTGAATCGATTATTTGATCGATGCGGGGTAAAGGGAAGGGATCCTTTGGACAATGCTTATTGAGAGATGTGTAGTCGACACATACTCTTTGTACGTCTGTGTTCTTCTTGGGTACTATTACTGGGTTCGACACCCAACTCGAAGTTTTGATTTCCCTGATAAATCCAGCATTTTCTAATCTGTGCAATTCTGATGCTATTGCTTTCCTCTTGGGTTCATCGAATCGTCGTAGTGGTTGCTTGACTGGTTTCGCCTTGGGATCTACGTTTAGTGCGTGCTCGACGAGTTCCCTGGGGACCCCTGGCATGTCCGATGGACACCAGGCGAATATTTCCCAGCACTCACGGAGGAACTCGACGAGCGCGCTTTCCTATGCGGGATCCAAGTTCACCGCAATTGATGTCGTCTTGCTTGGGTCCGTAGGGTGGACCTGTATTTTCTTTGAATCATGCGTTGTGTCGAAAGCCTTATCTGGCAGGGATCGTCCAACGTCGGGTAGCACGTTATGATCTGTTTCTCCTTTTAACCTCTCGTAGTCTGCTGTCATGCCGAAGGTTTGTGCCATCTTGTTGAATTCTCTGTCGCATGTGTTGGCTACTTCAAAGCTCCCTTGTACTGTGATTGTTCCTTTGGGCCCTGGAATTTTTAACGTGAGATACGCGTAGTGCGGTACTGCCATGAATTTTGCAAATGCTGGGCGCCCCAGGATTGCATGATATTGTGACGGCCAATCCATAACTTCGAACTCCAGTTTCTCTTTTCTATAATTTTCGCTGCTACCAAAGCAGACATCGAGTTCTATTCTTCCCAAAGGGTAGTTTGCTGCTCCTGGTACTATCCCGTGGAAAGAGCAATCTGTTGGCTTCAGACTCGTCGGCGATATGCACATAGCCTTTAGTGTTCTAGCATATATTAAGTTTATGCCGCTCCCTGCATCCATGAACACTCTTCCGATGTCGTATCCTCCTATTTGCGCTTTTAGAACCATGGGCGAGTGGCCCGGTCTAGGAACTTTCCGTGGGTGATCCGCTCTACTAAACTTTACTGGTTGCTCTGACCATCGTAGGTACTCTGTGGTAGCTGGTGGTGATGATATTGCTAGGTTCACTTGCCTGGATATGCTCTTTCGCTCTTTTTTCGACTTGGGCACCGGTTGAATCATGGCTGACATGTACACTTTTGACTCTAGATACTTTGATAACCTTTGAGTTTGATACCCTTGACTTCTACGTTTTTCTCCTTGCCTTCCTTCTTGACTCGAGCCCATGGCACCTTGCAACCTTAGGAATGTTCTGCAATCCTTCATCTGGTGATTTGAGACCCTTTTCCCATCGAGATACGCGTAGTGGATTCGACAAGGTCCGTATAGCATATCCTCAGTCGAAGGACCAGAGTATCTTGACTTTTCTGTTCCCTTTGCCTGAAACCTCTTACTATCGTATCCTTCCTCTTCTTCTAGTATATAACCTGCGGCTATCTGATTTCGCCTTCCTTGGTTACCCCCGCTTCGGTATCGTCTCCTTTGTCGACTTGTTCTGTCGACTTCTGGCGAGCGCCCTCTTTTATTGTTATACGCGTCTTCTCCATCAGCGAATTTGTTGGCTTGTTCCATTAGCTCAGCTACTGTCGTAGGTCTTGTTCTTCCTATTTCTTCCACAAGATCTGAGCGACGAAGTCCTTCCGAAAAAGCGTCTATTGCTCGTTCGTCGGAGACGTCTTCTGCTGAATTTTTTATTATACTCCAGCGTTGTATATAAGATCGTAGCGTTTCGCCTTTCTTCTGCACACATGCTTTAACTTCTTCCAGTGATGCTGGGCGCTTGTAGGTGGAACGAAAATTTCTTGCGAATTGACTTTCGAGTTCCCCCCAACTTCCAATGGATTCGTCGGGTAGGGTGTTCAACCAGGACCGGGCGGCGCCGGTGAGGTGCAACTGCAAACTTTGCATTGCGGTCGCCTTTGTTCCTCCTAATATCTGCACTGCCTGCAGATAATCTGATAGCCATAGGGTGGGTTCCTGCGACCCGTCGTACTTGTTCTGATCGTGGGGTAGTTTAAATCCTTTGGGTACTCGCGTTTTGCGAACCCTGCGGGTAAAGCATAATGCACCCATATCTTTATCATCGTCTTCGTAATTTTCTTCCCTCCAAGCATGCCGTGATTTATCTACTCGAGCTTGTGCTATTATACTCCTTGCATCCTCCTTCCTTTTCTGTTGCTTTTTCTCTTCTGATGATTCACTATAGTCATCGTTTGAGTGCTTGTACCTGAACTTCTCTTTGCCACTTCTCTTGTAGCTTGTCGACTTCATCTCTGGGGCTTGCTCCCTGATTTTACCTTCTACTATTCCGAGGCTTCGTATCGCGGCTCGGTGCATATCTTCTCGCGGGTCCCCATGCTCTGGTCTTGTGGCTAGTAAATACGCTTGTGCTGCTGCTAATGCCGCCTCTGGCGTTTTTTGTATCAGGTCATCTTCCTCCTCTTCTAACTGTGGGGTGGAGCTCCTCGAGTACCCCTCTTCTCTGTTGCGTGCTGTTGCCCCCCTTCTGTGTTTTGGATCTCCACGCATCTCTCTGCTATATTCTGAGTCTTCACTATAGTCTTCCCAGTATTCTTCCCTTGATATGCTGTTGTTGTCTTGAAACATCATGTCTCTTTCCTCCCTTAGTTTTTTCTTGTATTGGTATAGTGCATACTGATATCCCATTAGAACTTCTCTTCGCGATCCTTCGGGTACTTCTGTACCATGATTAATGGCTGATGTAATCATTCTCCATTCACCAGCCGATACGTGGACTTTCTCTTTTTCCTTTTTGTTGTGATTTTTCACTTTGTCGACTTGCCTGTCGAGCCTTTTACTCTCTTCGCTGCTGTTTCCTTCCTCTGCTTCAGTGATAATAACGCATAGCTGATGTACTTTGGAGACGCCGCTGCTTCCTACGGCGAAGTCCTTTGCGTTGTTGTGCATCTGACACGCTTTTTCTTCTGAGTCGAATTTTTCCTGAATTTCGTCGCTTTCTGTGATTAATGCTTTTTCTAAGCTGACCGGCGAGTTTCCCTCGCTGGAGGAGCCTTCTGATGATTCCAATGCTTCCTTTGTTTCGGGTTCTTGTGCCGACGGATCTTGATCTTGTTTCGTCGGATCCGAAAGGCGAGAGGAACCCGACGGCCCAATGAAGATGCTCAAACTTCCAATTGTTAGTTCTACCTC
Source organism: Dactylis glomerata (assembly GCA_007115705.1). NCBI lineage: Eukaryota > Viridiplantae > Streptophyta > Magnoliopsida > Poales > Poaceae > Dactylis > Dactylis glomerata. The sequence goes on from QXEO01000066.1 coordinate 2,657,860, forward strand.
TTGACTCCCGTCGACTTCTGGACTGTTGTTGGCTAAAAGCGAAAAAGCCGTCGAATTCATGATTCCAACGCCCAGAATCCCCACGGTCGGCGCCAATTGACGAGGGTTAACTCGGCAAATGTCCTAGATGAAGGACTTAGGATCGGGGAGATAGGGCGTCGGATGAACTCGAAGGTAAAGCTAGTCGAAATAAGTGTATATCGAAAGTAAACTTGGGTATTCAACCTGGCTTGCTTTCAATCTGCCCTACCCCGTCCTCTCCTGGCCCCTATATATAGGTGGCCAGGTCTCGAGGATCGGGTCGGGTTTGATATAGATTACAAATATCGACATACGGTAATAACTCGTATTCGACTATCATTACAGTTGGGCCTAGCTTAACGGGCCTCAGGGGTACTCAACTAACGGGCTCTAGTAATTATACCCTTGTCAACCACCTTTAGAAAATTGTTATGTGGATGTTCATCTTGCTGATATTGCTAAGAAGAAACCTTTGGTCAGTATTAATGATGTTCTTATTATGGTTAACAATAAACTTGTCCCCGTTGATTTCCTTGTTGTGGATATTGAATGCAATGCTTCTTGTCCTATTATTTTGGGAAGACCTTTTCTTAGAACTGTTGGTACTATTATTGATATGAAATAAGGTACTATTAGATATCAATTCCCACTCAAGAAAGGTATAGAACACTTTCCTAGAAAGAGAAAGAAGCTACCTTTTGATTCTATCATTAGAAAAAATTATGAACTTGATGCTTCTTCACTTGAAAATACTTGATTCTTACTTTCTGCGCCTAGCTGAAAGGCGTTAAAGAAAAGCACTCTTGGAAGATAACCCATGTTTTATTTTTGTAATTTTTATTTTGTTGAGTCTTGGAAGTTGTTACCTCTGTAACGACTTCTCCTTATCCTTTTTATTTCGTTTTTGTGCCAAGAATAGCCTCTAATAGGAAGAAGGTAAGATTTGGGGAAGTTCTTGTCCCAAAACAGATTTCTGTGCTTTGCTGTAAAAAATCGTGAAAAATCTCAGAACAGTATTTTGATCTGCAATTTTTTGTGCGCATGCCCCAGGTTATTATCTAACTTTTGTTAGTTTTGCACTTTTCGATTTGAGCAATAGAAGATTTTTGAAAAAATTGATCTTTACCTGCTGTTCTGTTTTAATAGATTTCTGCCACTATTTGCATTTGTCTCTTAATCTCTTTCTTTTTGAGTTCTTTTGATCGGAAGAGCTTTTAAAAGAAGTTGCTACAGTAACTAATGTTTTAATAGATGTTGTACTTAGTTTAAACTGAACCAAAAGTGGATCTACTATCTTGCATACACTAATGTTGCTAATGAGAATTGTGTGAAGTTCTGTATGAAGGAAGTTTTCAAGTGTAGGGAAAGGAGAATGATGTGATGAGATGAAGAATAGACAAAAGCTCAAGCTTGGGGATGCCCATGTCACCCCAAGAAATATCCAATAAGTACAAGCGTCAAAGCTTGGGGATGCCCAAAGCACCCCCTTCTTCATCAACAAAATATCAGGTCATCTTTCAAGACACTATATTTTTATTACTTCATATGCTATGTGTTGTTCTTGGAGCGTCCTTATTTTTGCTTTTAGTTTTATTTTTCTTTGTTTTCTGTAATAAATGGTTGGATCCCAGCATACTTCTTTTGGAGAAGACACACTCCGTTTTCATTGCCTAGAACACTCTAGTTTTCACTCTTATTGTTCTGCGAGTGTTCTCTTTTGCTAGTACTGTGTTTAGCTTTTGTTTTTCACCCTTATTTTTGTTTAGAACTTGTTAGTTCTTTTTAGTTATGTGTGTTTAGTCCTCTGGTCTTTGTTGATTATTATCTTTGAGAGTTGTTTCAAACAAGTTGATTGGTGTTGGAGAAGAGTAAAATATTTCATGCGTATAGTGGTGCAAAAGTAAGCTTGTTTAGACTGTGGCTTAGACTTTAGCATGTCATGCTACATATTATTTTAATTATATGCTTAGTAATTATTGTTGTAGCATGAGTTGTCTCAAATGACTGAGAGTGCTTAATGTGCCATTGAAAGAATCATGTGTTGTTTTTACCATACAAAAGCATAATATTGTGGTATTCTCCTTTGATGCTTTATTTGGATTGACTTGGCGCATGCTTACACCATGTTATGACTATGAACCAGTCGCCTCAAGCCTATATGATCATTTAGTTTTTGACTTTTAATATCACTTTATGCTTTGATTAATAATGTTTTGTCGCTATGCATGATTATGGCCGTTATTGCTCTCTTAGTTGGCCGCACCCAGTCTCTTGCTAGACTTCACCTGTACCGCGTATGAGCTCTACTTGTGCATCCAACTCCCAAAAACCAAGTTTGCCAATGTGTCCACCATATCTACCTATTAGCATTATTGCTATTCCAAGTATATTCATCATGCTTTTATCTATCTTCCAAATTAAAAAATTTTGTTATGAGAAAATTAGTTAGTAAAGCTCTCACGAACTTGATGGCACATTTACTTTCTTGCATTTAATAAACTTGACCATTGTGACTCTCTTATGAAGTTTATATGCTTGCAAATTGTGAGTTGAGAGTTAGCTCAGCCATGCTTTCATGGGGCACGTTTTCAACATTGCACTTATTCGTCTTAGTTGATATCATGATCTTTTGTTTATGGATGCCTAGCAGTGTGAAATGAGGTGGAAACTTGTAAGCTCATGGAGTTTGTATATGTGTTAGAGAAACGCCTGGGCCGCTAATCTAAACCATGCATCATTCATGGTGGAAATTTACAGCATAACCATAGTGGGCATTCGACGACGCATCTCATAATAAAAAGCTATACCCAATGGTAAATAAAAGAGATGTTGAGGTGTTCATTATCTGTTTGTCTTGTCATTTTGATATGGGAAAGCTTCCATATCATCGGGCATGAGGTACCCCGTTGGCGTTCTCAATGATACATGTATGCTTACAATGACAAGAACTTATTTGGACCTAAGTAGAGTAGCATGAGGTTTAGGTACTCGTATTCAAGGGACATGAGATTTTCAACTTATGGTTTGTCAAGCATATAAACTCATATTTGCATTCATATTAACTTTAACCATTCAAGATGCTTATGATAGGGGCAATGAGAGATCAAAGCTAATGAGTACCATAATTTTTGGAAGCTTTATAAAACTTGTTAATCACTACTTCCCTCTGCAAAGGGCCTTTCTTTTTTACTTTTACGTTGAGTCTTCATCTTCTATCCTGATGCACCAATTAAGAGAGCATAGTTGTCATTCTGAGTATAATGTGCATAGTCCCAAAATTTATTATTGATTGATTCAAGATTATGATATTGCTTGTTCTCAAATTATTTGTATCTAGTCACCCTTTGAACTTTGAAGGTGTCCTATGCATTTATGTTTTGCTATTCCATGAAGGACAAGCTGAATACCACTTTGCTATGTTTTCTCTACGCTTAAAACAAACAAATAATTTTCAATGCATTATTATTCATGATCTTTTGTTTGCGTTGCTTTTCATGTTGTAACATGGTTGCTATGTTCTATTGTTAGAATTATATCTTTTATGCCCATGTTTAGAGTACTTTGATCTCAGCTTGCAATGCTTTACAATAACTTGATCAAGATTGTGTTGGCTGCATGTCACCTCAAAAATTATTTTTGTTATCACTTACCTACTCGAGGACGAGCAGGAGTTAAGCTTGGTGATGCTTGATACGTTGCAAACATATCTATAATTTTTTATGCTCCATGCTTATTTTACCCCAATTGCTTTATGTTTTGTTTACACTTTGTGGCATTTCTATACATTTTCTGGAACTAACCTATTAACAAGATGCCATAGTGTCAGTTCCTGTTTTCTGCTGTTTTTCTATGCCAAGTTTTTACTGAAGGAAATATTCTCGGAATCGGACGAAACAAAATCCAAAGTTCCTATTTTGCTGACACGAAGACGGAGTCCAAAAGAGAGACGGAAACAAGCAACGAGTCGGCCACACCAGGTGGTGGTGCGGCCTACCCCCTGGCCGCGCCACCCCATGGTGTGGGCCCCTTGGGCGTCCACCGACCTCGCCCTTCCGCCTATAAATTCACATCTTCGGGAAAATCCTAAAGGCATGAGCCTCCATCCATGAAAAGTTCCGTAGCCACCATCACCGTCGACCCTAGTTTGGGAGGGTTCTGAAGCTCTTCCCGGCACCCTACCGGAGAGGGGAATCATCACCGGAGGCCTTCTTCATCGCCATGCCTACCTCCGGAGTGATGCGTGAGTAGTTTATTTTTGGACTACGGGTCCATAGCAGTAGCTAGATGGTTGTCTTCTCCTAATTGTGCCACCATGTTTAGATCTTGTGAGCTGCCTAACATGATCAAGATCATCTTATTGTAATGCTACATGTTGTGTTTGTTGGGATCCGATGAATATTGAGTACTTTGTCAAGTTGATTATTGATCTATCATGTCTATGTTATTTGTGATCTTGCATGTTCTCCGTTGCTAGTAGATGCTTTGGCCAAGTAGATGCTAGTGACTCCAAGAGGGAGTATTTATGCTTGATAGTGGGTTCATGCCTCTAGTAATCTGGGAGAGTGACAATAACTTCTAAGGCTATAGATGTGATGTTGCTACTAGGGAGAAAACAACAATCTTTTGTTCAAGGATAATTGTATTATTTACATTACACACTTTGCTTAATGCAATAATCTATTGCTTGCAACTTAATACCCAAGGGTTGTTCGGATGATATCCTGAAGGTGGATTATTATAGATGCAGTTGGATTATGGTCTATGTATTATGTTGTAATGCCCAAATGAATCACATAGTGATCTTTATATCATGTACATGCATTGTTATGCATTCTCTGTTTGTCAATTGCCCAACTGTAATTTGTTCACCCAGCATGTTATTTATCTTTATGGAGAGACACCTCTAGTGAACTTTGGACCCTGGTCCATTCTTTTACATTGATAATACCATCTACTGCAAACAATGTTTTCACACTGCAAGTACTATTTTATTTCACTGTAAACAAACATCTCTTTCCATATTATACGTTTAATCCTTTGTTTCAGCAAAACCAGTGAGATTGACAACCTCACTGTAAGTTGGGGCAAAGTAGTTTGGTTGTGTTGTGTGCAGGTTCCACGTTGTTGACTAACGTCGGTAGTGCGCCCTGCCAATGTCAGCTTGCAGCAACCTTCAGAAGTGATTTTTTTCTCCTACTGGTCGATTAAACTTTGGTTTCATACTGAGGGAAAACTTACTGTTGTGCTCATACCTTCCTCTTGGGGTTTTCCAATAGGTCCTATGACACATCAAGCGTGAAGCTGACCGGCGAGTTTACCTCGCTGGAGGAGCCAACTGATGAATCTAACATTGCCACGGACGTGGTTTTTCCTGTCGATGGACCTGATGTTGTCGGATCTGATAGGCGAATTGAACCCAGGGAACTGACGCGAAAGTTCAGGGTTCTGAACGTCAGGTCCATCTCCTGATCCAAGCTTGCGAAGACTGGAGTAAGGGTTGGTGGATGTGGTTGAAAATCTACGGTTCGAAGGCATATCTGGTTTCCATCGACTTTCGGGTTACTGTTGGCTGAAAGTAAAAAAGCCGTCAAATTCATGATTCCAACGCCCAAGGTCCCCACGGTCGGCGCTAATTGACGAGGGTTAACTCAGCAAATGTCCTAAATGAATAACTTTGGATCGGGGGAAGAGGGCGTCGGATGAACTCGAAGGTAAAAGATCAGGCGAACAAGGCGAAACTTGGTGCGTGTTGAGAATAAGCTAGTAATCAATTGGCTCAATCTCAATCTGTCCCTAGCCGGCCCCTCCTGGCCCCTATATATAGGTGGCCAGGTCTCGAGGATCCGGTCGGGTTCAATACAAATTATAATGTCTATAAACAATATCATCTCGTATTTCGACTACATCTATGCTTGGGCCTAACTCTCGGGCCTCAGGAATACTAAGATAACGGGCCTTAATGACTATACCCTTGTCACTCGCACTAGAGGAGAGGAAGGCAATGATGGAGCTCGCCATCACCGATGAAAATACGACGATGATGATGGATCCGAGCACCATGGATACCTTCAGTAGAAAATGGTGGGATATGAGGAGAGAGGATATTTAACAAATTTTACTATTTTACGGATTCCATTCACACCGCGGCGCGGATCAGTGACCGTAAACCAAGTCCTTAAAAACGAATATTCTAGTTTACGGTTTTGAGTACGGGTACTAATCTGCGCCGTGGCTTTCGAAATCGTAAAACGCGAGTTCATCACCCTATACTCGTGTTTTACGAGCCGACGATTTACGGGCTCGATTAGAGATGCTCTAAGAGCGAAACCACAGAGCGTTTCTGAAGACTGAGGAGCGTTGCTGGCATCTCTGGAGAGTCAGAAGTGATGTTGAAGACGTAGCATTTTTCTACTCCTCTATTGTACGATTTTTCCTACGAAGAGTTTTTAAGTATACTCCTAGGATGCTCTGGTATGATGCACTCGTAGCAAAACAATTGTTGCGAAGCAAACGAGGATTAGCTGCTCCTTGTAGTTATTCATTGGTCTAGTCTTCGAGTGATTGGACCATCTTGGAATCTTGGCGAGGACTTCACTGATGGCCATGTGACTGATTCTAGGACCATGTGAGTGGTTCTCGGACTGAGAAATGCACATGGCCCATGTCTCCTGGCGTACGTGCTCCACCTCGTCCAACGCCGCATCTGGTGCAGATTCTACCTTCAAAATTTAGGGCCTGGATACGCACATCTCTAGGTGCATGCATGAACTCCTTCCCGGTTGGATTGTTCTTGTTAAAATGGGTACGTACAAGTGGACAACAGAGTCACACCACCCAAGCTAAGTCCCGAATTTAGGTTATTATGCATTCGCAACAAAAAATAAATTTAGGTTATTATGCGATAGAGTTTTCTTCTTACAGCTTTTCCCCAAAACGGAAAACATGGCACACTTGATAAAATGACTGTTTCACTGATATGTAGCGTAGGAGGCTAAGATCCGAGCTCGAGCGTAAACCTATACTCCGTTGCATGAAAGTATTTTAAATAAATCGGATCATGGAATTTGTTTTCCCTCTATAGAGCTTTCGCCTCACAGGTAATAATTCCTTTTATTTCTGGCACAAAAAAAATACTTTTTAACAACTGCAGCAAGCAATGTATTGAAGTATCTAGTTCCAAACTGCTTATTTTGCAATTCTTCTGTTTATGTTCCTTAAGCCCCCATACTACTTTTTATCTCTCATGGTTTCGCCATATGCTACTATGCCGTTGGGGAAAAAAACTTGCATCGTGCTAACGGAAAGTACTCTCCCGGTAGTTTCATTTGTGTTCACACCAATGTGCAGTTGGGTTCATGCACCCTGCACCGATGCGATGTTCGAGGTTATTTAAGACTGGTCCCCTATTTCTGTCCGATGAGGTTCATGCATCAAGTTGATGTAATACTCGAATTCCTAGGATTATTTCCTAATTTGCTGCTTTCATTTGTGAATCCCTTTCTATTCGCAGGCTTCCGGATGGCACCCGCCGGGTTCGGGGCCGGGTTTGGCACCCCCATACCCGCACCCGGCCCTTCTCCCCGCACCCGCCCCCATACCCGCTGTCGGGTACCGAACGACACTAGACCCGCACCCGGACGGGTTTCTGAGACTCGATGGGTACCCGTCTGGCCGGGCCCTGGCAGCTGTGCGACGCTGCGGGAGATAACAAGAGAGGGGCGCGGTGCTGCCAAAGAGAAGGCTCGCGCGGCGGCGCTCGATTCGGCGAGCACCATGCCTGAGGGGGAGCGTGCGGTAGGAGGTAGCAGGGGCAAGAGCTGCGGAACGCGGTGCTTCATCCTGCAGGAGAGGAGCTCGCGCACGGCCGGAGGTTGCAGGAAGGGCCGCTCCAAGCGGGGCTGTAGGGCACGGCGGCGGGAGGTAGCGAGAGGGGAACACAGCGGCGGGAAGTAGAGAGAGGGGGGCGCTCGGCTGAGAGCGGTGGCGTCTGGTGCTTGGTTCTATTCGGCGGGGGTAGGACTGGTGGGGGTGTGGGGCGATGGGATCTGGCATCTAGGGGGATTTTAGGGTTGTTTAGACAATGGCATATGGGGGCCACTTGTCTAACCGGGTATGCGGGTTGTATGCGGGTTTGGCACCCTGTACCTGCCTCCGCTAGACCAGGTGGGTATAAATTTTTACCATTAACCAGCTTCGCGGGTTTTATTTTCTACCAAACCCTCCCTATTTAGTGCGGGTACCCATCGGGTTATCAGGTATCAGGTACCCATTGCCATCCGTACGCAGGCTTGACGTTCCTGACCTTGCTTAACCTCGCGTGCCTTCAACAGCTACAGCCCAACGGTCAAGTAACATGTCAGATACTCAAACCCCCATTCCTCAATTTGAACGTTAGACATATAAAAGAACGGAAAAGACACCGTCCAGATAACGCATCGACTATGTACATTGAATTGGTGAAATGGAATAGAAGACTATACATTCAACCATCTACCACCAGTTCCTAGACAGAAACAAGTTAATCCAGACAAAATGATAGAAAATTAAAAAAAAGAAATTTATACAGCTCCAGATCATTTATCTGGAGTAGCCCAAGGAGCTGCGGTGCATCGCTCATCGCACACTTCAATGAATTTTTCCTATCAGTTGCCTTTACTATAACCATGCAGATTTTGCAGCACAGCCAAAACGATCAATCAATTGCAGCTGAAGGGGTTGCAAAGCAAACTGTGCTGGACAAATAGATCACCACAGGCAATTCAAGTAATGATGCTGGTGCCGCCTCCTGTACTCCATGAGGCCTCCATATGTTTGGTCTGCTACGCCAATATAGAAGGCCTCCGTGTCTGGGCTGAAAGACAAACCAGCTATCTCACCGAAAAAGTTAATCTCGTGAGATTTGCCATAATCGGCAAAACAGTCGTAGATATGGACGAAATCTATAGGCTCCGCTGTTGCCAAGAATCGCCCATCCGAAGAGAATTTGATACAGCGTATCGAGCCTAGCCTTCCACCGAGGACAGCTAAGGATTCTGACATGTTTCTAATGTCCCATAGCCGACATGTCGTGTCTTGACTCCCAGTAGCCAAGATATTGCCGTCTGGATGCCAGGCAGATGAGAAGGAGTAATCCAAATGCCCTGTAAGTTTACCAATCGCCTAAAGCAAAAGCAGAAAAGGTCACTTGTTTAGGATTAACCAGAAAACCAATCGCTTGAAAACCTGAGCAAAAGAAGAATAACCTCACACTTACCTTGCCAGACTTGGGATCTAGTACCAAGCCATCCTCATCATCACCAAGGACAGCAAAGAGTGTTCCGTCAGGGTTCACCGAAACACTCTGTTTCGAAACAAGATATCAGTAAATAAAGGACACAACACAGAAAAGTAAACAAGTCTGAGCTTTTGCTGAAAAAAGAACAGGTTTAAGTAGCTTACATTCACAGACCATGGGAAGACATAGTGGTTCAGGAGGTCGAAATACTCTGTGTCAAAAATTCTGACAGAGCAGTCATTATTAGCAGCAACCAGCCTCCTTGAACCACTGGAAATATACATTTTGTTAGAATATTGTTAACAAGAACCTGACAGTACTACAGTATACCAACTTGGAAAGAACCAAATCTCACTTGGGGTCCTCGTAGATCTCTAAAGAGTTAGTTATGGCATTCTCATCCTCTGTAACTCTCGTGCTAAAAACAATCCCGTCATCTTCTAGTCGCTAATAGAAACAAAGCAATTTATCAGCTCAGATCATGTAATTACTTCCTGGACTACTGCAGGGTACAAGGGTCTATTTGTCATCCACTTACCTTGCATATAAGCTCCCCTTGAAAACCACCAACTACCAGTAAATCGTCATCTACAGCCATAGTTGTGAACTGGACCATGGAGACAGATTGTGAACCATGCCCTCTCTGTCAAGCAACAAGAAAATGTGATGAACTTTTTAGTCTAAACAGAAGATGAATCAACAGCAAATAACCTGTGCTGAAATACAAACCTGTTTCGGTATAATGCAATCATCACCATTGATTAGCTCAGTGCTTATCTGGTCCAGTGATGACCAGTGTGTCAACGATTGATTGTGTACTGTATAAACATCATGCTTGGTTGTTGCCCAGACCAAATTCCTCAACTGTAAACTTGAATGTCAGAACTCAAAACTACATAATCTACCCTTTATTTATTAATGTGACTTAAGGCATCAAGCTTAACTGTGCAAGTATATAAAGCACACCGAGAAGAGATAAATTACTAATATGTGCATGAATATAATCTGATACAAGCACCTATTACGGACAAGTTACTAACTGAACATCCAAGTTACAGATTCAGGAGTTCATCAAGAAAATGAACTACAACAATTAGCAATAACTGTAGTGGAGGAACTAAAAGAAATAGATCCTCACTAGGGAAAGTGGTGAGTAACAAAGGGTAATGCGCTTTTATTTTAGGCTGGGTGCCAATAAACCTGTGAATGGTTTTCGTATAACCAGGTCTTTTGGTTCGGTTGCTGTATATGGGCTTCTTCGGTTTGGGTGCTAATGGACTTATTTCTAAAACAGTTAGGTTTGGTGCAGTTCCACATCACAAATGGTTAGGTCCGGTTGGGTATGGGCACCAATGGTTCTAGTTCCAAACGGGGATAACTGTGGTTCCAAACCGGTTCGACAGAATGGTTTAGCTGCTCGCTCTCTTCCTCGTTCCGTCAGCCGCCACGGCCGCCGCCGCTAGCTGTTGCTTCCCCCTGGCCGGCCCTGCCGCTAGCTGTTGCTTCCCCCTGGCCGGCCCTGCCGCTCGCTGCTTGCTTCCCCGCGCCGCCGCCGCCGCTCGCTGTTGCTTCCCCGCGGCCGGCATTGCCGCTCGCTGCTTGCTTCCCCACCGCCGCCGGCGCCGCTTGCTGCTTGCTTCCCCGCGGCTGGCGTTGCCTCGCTGCTTGCTTCCCCACCGCCGCCAGCGCCGCCGGCGCCGCCGCTCGCTGCTTGCTTCCCCGCGGCCGGCGCCTCCGCCTCTCGCTTCTTCTGTCCCCGCCCTCTCCTCTTGCGGTTTGTCATCCCCGCTCCCGCCCTCACGACGGCAGCTCGGCCCTGTCCTGTCAGTCGTCAGCCGTAGTTGATTCCTGGAGCGAACTGTTGTTGACCCGCGGCCAAAAACCAGTCTAGAACTGTGGTTCCAGCCATCGGTTCAATTTAGTTTAGGCAGAGTCAGGACGTGGTTTAGTTCAATTCGGGTGTGAATACAAATTCCAGTAGATCAGTTTGGTTTGGTTTTCCCGTATTACTTACGCGGGTTCAGTTCAGGTTTAGTTTAGGTACCCAACCATTCTCAGGTTTAGGTGCCAATGTAAGTAAAATATCTACCCTCAACAGTACTACTACCTATTTTTGCACGGAACAGTGCTACTACCTATATACCATCCTTAGCTAAAAATTGGAAAGCTAAATTTTGGAACGGAGGTAATACTTAGCTATCTACTTTAGAAAACTGTAATACTGAGGCACTTAAATGCAGAAATAAAGAAGGTTCTTAGTTTTCTTTTTTGGGATTAAAAGTAAGAAATGCAGAATCACACTACATGCTAGAATGACCGGGAAAGTTCTGTTGGTCTCACCAAATTTCTACTAAACACACCAATATTTACATGAGCATTCCGATGTTCAGCCCTCGTGGAAGGAGCCATTGCCCCTATATATCCACCAAGAGGTGGTTCTTCTGAGATTTTTAGTTGATAGGGGTCGTTTTGGGGGTGCTACGCAATCAGAATTGGAGCCCTCGATCAAAGATGCGGAGCCTCATTTGGTTGCGTAATTAGAAACTTGGATGTGTAATTATACATAAAGGATAGTTACACGTGTTGGTGAGTCTTAAATAATAGTGATCCTTGTAGTTACATGACATGTATCAGATACTGACTGCGTTTCTTAAAATTTTCCAGAACGTTTACACTATGCCCAGGCTACAAGATCGCTCCCTGCAACCTTCCCTGACAAACCATCCTCAAAACAAGCCCTGCCACATTCTTGTTCCCTTTATAAACCATCATCCCCCCCCCCCCCCCCCCCCCCCTCTTTCCTCCTCCTATAATTGCCTGATGTACTGCTAGTTGTTCTATTAGGTAGCCTGTGTCAACTTGTCAAACCCAGGTAACACTCAGGAAAGACTAGCCAACATGTAGTCATATTTTTTCTTGAAAGAATACTATGCAATTTCTTTTCCCACATCATGCAGAATTTGTTCTATGTAGTAATGAGATGGAGTAGGTGTTCTTTAGAGAAAATTGCATGTCGTCACTAGAATAATATCAAGCCCAGAATATATGAAGTAGAGGCTTCAACAATTTTTAACAGAAAGGTAGCGTTGTTCTCTATAACTTTGTGTGCTAGAGCAACTACGAAAAAGATATGGCCCTCTTGCTGAGATTCCTATTAAAAAGGCTAATCCTTGGGGGGTCACTTAGTTCCAGGGTTTTAACAAACATAATAAAATATACTGCCTCTTCTAGGGTGTATTAGGGCTTGACCAACTAAGTCATCAATATACAAGTTATGTGACATAGAAGTGATAACATTAGATCATATCCGAAACTACTTGCTATAACTAGTATGATTTTGTACCATAATGCTGTACATTAATTCAGTAATTGTTAGTAGTAAAATCCTTCGCATACCAAGCTTAGCAGACCCTAGAACTCTAGATTAAGGAACTGAGGGAGTACTAGTAATTTATGGAACTGAGAATAATATTCTACAATATAGCTTCTTTTGCACAACATGATCTAATCAGCTAGAAAAGTTCAGCCTTCGCTCTATTTAAGATCCACATATTGTACTGGAAGTTTGAAATGCCGGCAGAGGAGACTCAAACCTGAAAATGCACAATTGATGGCCGGGCACGCCTTGTGTTGTACTGAAAATCATAGTATAGGCTATCCTCTTCCACTTGTTGACAGAACTTGAAGATGAAAGACAAGGAAAATAAGATTTTATGCTGGTCAGCAAACAAAGCTGATGACATCATTATCTTAAAAAATACTGCTTGCACTGTAAACTTTTAATTATAAAGACTAGACTGTTAATCGGTAATGACAGGACAGACATATATTATATAAAGAAGTATAACAGATAGTCATGTTCTAATGAGTAAAAACTCAGATCATAACACAAGTAACAGAAGAAATATTGACATCTACATATGTCGCTAAGCCACTAAACGGGTTGCTAATCTGACTTCCCACACTTCCATTTGAAAATAAATGATCAGATATGAAGTTGCACCGATATACCACTGATTTGCATGTTTGTTTTTGCTGTTCTCTGGGGCAGTATGTCAGCATACATACAGGAATCAATGTATCCAAAAATTGAAAAGACCATGTGCAATCGAGCTTCTCAGAAGTATCAGTTGTTTGTATCAGCCGATCTAACATTCTGATATTGCTACCATTTATCTCTACCATTTTAAAATTGTGGGACAGCACATACCGGCATAGGGCTGACATTTAACCAAATATATCGGCCAACATGAAGCTAACAGCAGAACCTATACATGTCTAAGGTAATAACTTGGTCGAATTTGAATCAATGCATGGTCTCAGCAGTGATGCGTGTGTAATGCACTTTCTTATGTTGATATAACTATTTAATGCTAGTTGGGCTGCTGTTGTATGGGTTGATTGGCCTACCCTAAGTTACCCAATTATGCATAGGAAGCCTTGGAATTAATCCATCTAGATGTCTAAAATCCAACCGAATCCAATTAACTATGTTCTGAAGTTAGGAACATATCAACTAGTACAGGATAGTTCAAGTCCATCCCCACCCTGAAGCTAAACCATACCCCTCGTTGTCGTTTCAGGAATAGTTTGTCATTGTGCCACTATCTGATTATCTTGCAGTTTCATGCCAATGCAAATGCAACCTTCACTCTATCCGTGAATTCACAAACGAGAAAAAAGATTGTAAGAGTGAAGACTTGCTAATCCACCAGGAAATAAAGGGAAGGTAACAGCGGTGATTGTGCAGGAGCTGGGTACCTGCACAGCATCCTCCCTGTCGTAGGTGAGATTCTGATAATTCTTGTAGGTCTTCAATTTGACCTCCCGGTACTGATCCCTGGGGAAGAGCATCTTGTCCCAGGGGATCCCCTGCACGTCCTTCCCGCTGGCCACGTCCTCGGCGGACACGTCCGCCATCATGTTATCCTGCGAAACAGAGAGAAACAGTTGCTAAAAGTTTCCTAATAACGCAGATTCAGCTATCGAGAGCGGGGCAGCGGGGGCAGCGAGGCGTCGTCGTACGTGGTCATAGTTGACGAGGTTAGCGAGGAGCTCGTTCTGGTTGACCTCGCCGAAGGGGTTGTTTACCCCCTGGTCCTCTATGAGCTCCTGGATGCTCTGGAGGATGAACTCTAGGTTATCCTCCAGCTCGAACTCGTCCATCCTTCTTCTTCGATCCAGCCAAGAGAATCACACTGCGCAACAGAACAGGAAAAGAAATCACCAATCAGAATTTCAGAAATAGCACCGAAAATTCCACAAAGGGGACTGAGGATCGGGCCACGAACGCACGCGGGGCAAGGGGGCGAGACCGCCGAATCTAGACCAATCCCTCCAAGAACTCACCTGGATTAGCCGGATTCAGAGGCGGCGGGGCGGAACCGCGTTGGAATTTAGGGATTTGTTTCCCGTTCCAGGGGGGCTGCGAACTAAAAAGGGAGCAGCCGAATGGAAGGCGGCGAGACGACGGGGCGGGGCAGTAGAGCGGCGGGCGGGGAAGCGAAGAGGAAAACCAGACCGGCCGACCGGAGCGCGTGACGGTTTCGCTGTACGCGGATGGGACGTCCTCTCCTCTGCGGACCGAGACCGGGGTTGGTGGGACCGCGGGGTCAGTGAGGCGTGGTGGGTGTGGGCTATGGCGTGGCGGATGACGGTGCCGGTAGGGATAAGGATCCGACTGGATCCGCTGCGGCGTCTGGGTCGGATCGGGTCGCGCCAATTAACCTAAGACTGGAAATAACACGACTCAACGGACCACACAGCAAAAAGCCTCACACGCCATGGTCTCCATCTCTATTTTCTCCATGTTTCTTGGTCGACAATAGGGTGGCGTCTCTCAAATCAGTTTTGGATTTTGGGCACCCTATAGTTTTTCAAATTTTATTTGTTTCTCAAAAAAAATCACAAACATGTGCTCCCTTCTACCCTTTTATACTAAAATCAGCGACACTTTCTATGGATCCAAGAGAGTACTAATCTATGTCTCTGTTTAGATGATAAATCTGGATAAAATAATTCAGAAGAATGTGACCTGAGGGAAGATAAAAAAGTATGCGTGTGTTTTTTGATCTTTGTTGCTTGTTGTTATTGTCTCGCATGCAAATTTAACCATTATTTTTTGGAAGAAGTCTCGCCGCTAATGAACATCCAAATCATGCTTTAAAAAAACTAGGTGCATGATTTGAAAAAGTATCTTTCTGCATAGAGCACTAGTTGTCTCTCCTCCTTCCATACACATACCACTCTTCCTTGGCCCTGTTTGGGGCTTGCTGACAAGCTCGTCGACGTAAAACGATACCTGATATTTTGCCGACTGGTCCAAGGTTGTTGGCAACGCAAAAGGTAGGAGCTCATACCTGCATAGAGCTACTGGCTAGAGGAGGCGTTGTCGAGCGGCAGCGGCGGAAAAGTCACTGATGAAGGAATGACAGATGGGCCCCCGACATTCGCCTACCTGGTTCTCGGTCCAGGTGGGGTGTCTCAGGAGAGGCTTTCGAGGCCCGTCAAGGCAGTGTTTCGATGCGGCCCGGGAGTATTACTTGGTGTACAAGCGAAGTTTCGAAGAGTCCAAGCTAGATTAGGTCTCGGTTGATCCGATCTGTACTTGGCTTGAGAAACACTCCTGAGACCTAGCCTTATCTTATAAAAGGCTGGGAGGGAGGTTTCGAAACCCTAGAATCACTTCCACCCACCTCACGCCGGAGCGCTCGACAACTTAGAGCTCTCTGCTTTTGGCCAGATCCAATCTGCGCCGCCATTGTAATACCATCATCGTCGCCACCACCTCAATACAAAAGTCAGACAAGCAGGACGTAGGCCTTTTACCTTTCGAGGGGGCTGAACCTGGGTAAATCCTCGTGTCCTTCTGCTTTCGTCTGATCGCCGTCGAGTTCGCCAGGTTCCCAATACGCTTCCTAGATCGAAAGCCCTTCGACATGGGCATTGCCGGGGATAAACCTCGTCAATTGGCGCCGACCGTGGGGACGACGGGATCTGGATCTACGGATTCGCCGGCTCCATCACCAACCGCAACCAAGATCGGCATCGACACCGCCGTCGGCATCGCTGCGCCGACCAACGTCGGCACCCCCGTCAAGATCGACGCTACCATCGGCATCGCTGCGCCGACCAACGACGACACCACTTCCAAGATCGGCATCGACACCCTCGCCGGCATCGCTGTGCCGGCCATCGTCCACACTAGCCCGATGGAATTCGAGACTGGCGCCGCCGAATCGACTGTCGTCGATGGCATCTCGCCAAGCACTATCAACCTCACCTCGACGATGAGCGCCATCGACCCCGTCCCGAGCGCAGCAAGGGCAGCGCCCGAAGGCTACGACATGGCCTTCGGATTGTTCAATTTCCATGTGGACAGCAATGGAGCAATGGAACTGCTCTCCATCGGCGAATCGGCTCCGCTCGTGGCCGAAACGACGACACCACCATCCGTCGGGGGCAAACCCTTGGCAAGCGCGTCACTAGCGTCGTCGAAGGAGGAGCTGAGACTGAAGATTTCGACCCCATCAGTAGGGTCGAACGATTTCGAAGATCCGCCTCCATCCCCGACCACCGCATACTGCGTCGACTGCGACGCATACCACTACATAGGCGCCGGAGATTTCTCACTCCATGAGATCGCCGGCTGTGAAGATCCGCGGGGAGGTACAGCAGCTATCTACCCAACGATATCCGAGTGCGATCGGGCTCTCAACGCCCTCACGCTTCGCACAGCACCCTATAGGCGCCGGAGATTTCTCACTCCATGAGAAGCCGTGCTGCCCACGGACGTGCGCTACAGCGCGCCCCGCGTCACCGCCTACGATGAAGAAGACGCGGACAAGGCGTTAGCAGACGCCCAAGATCTACTGGACGAAGCTCGAGACATCGCTCTCGTTCGATCGGCGGTCTACCAGCAGAGCCTCCGCAACTACCACAGCAGACGGGTACGCGGACGCTCTTTCGAACCAGGAGACCTTGTGCTCCGACTCAAGCAAACAAGCACGTCGAAGCTGGGGCCACCATGGGAAGGCCCGTACCTCATCCACGAGGTCATCCCAGGAGGAGCATATCGCCTACGCAACCCAAAGACGGGGAAAGACGTCGACAACCCGTGGAACGCCGCGCAGCTGCGCCGCTTCTACCCTTAGCTAACAAAGCTGTCTCCTCTACCCCCTCTACTATGTAATCAGGCGTCGGCAGCAGTCCGCGCCCAACATTGTGCCTTCGGCACCAAGCAATAAAATTCAAGTTCCTCACTTCATGAGTCAACATATTCACATATTCGCCCACGCTCGGGGGCTCAGCCTTTCGACCCACGCTCGGGGGCTCAGCCTTTCGACCCACGCTCGGGGGCTTCGACCCACGCTTGGGGGCTCAGCCTTTCGACCCACGCTCGGGGGCTTCGACCCACGCTTGGGGGCTCAGCCTTTCGACCCACGCTCGGGGGCTCAGCCTTTCGACCCACGCTCGGGGGCTTCGACCCACGCTTGGGGGCTCAGCCTTTCGACCCACGCTCGGGGGCTCAGCCTTTCGACCCACGCTCGGGGGCTCAGCTTTCGACCCACGCTCGGGGGCTCAGCCTTTCGACCCACGCTTGGGGGCTCAGCCTTTCGACCCACGCTCGGGGGCTTCGATCCACGCTTGGGGGCTCAGCCTTTCGACCCACGCTCGGGGGCTCAGCCTTTCGACCCACGCTCGGGGGCTCAGCTTTCGACCCACGCTCGGGGGCTCAGCCTTTCGACCCACGCTCGGGGGCTTCGACCCACGCTTGGGGGCTCAGCCTTTCGACCCACGCTCGGGGGCTCAGCTTTTCGACCCACGCTCGGGGGCTTTCGACCCACGCTTGGGGACTCAGCCTTTCGACCCACGCTCGGGGGCTCAGCCTTTCGACCCACGCTCGGGGGCTTCGACCCACGCTCGGGGGCTTCGACCCACGCTTGGGGGCTCAGCCTTTCGACCCACGCTCGGGGGCTTCGATCCACGCTTGGGGGCTCAGCCTTTCGACCCACGCTCGGGGGCTCAGCCTTTCGACCCACGCTCGGGGGCTCAGCTTTCGACCCACGCTCGGGGGCTCAGCTTTTCGACCCACGCTCGGGGGCTTTCGACCCACGCTTGGGGACTCAGCTTTTCGACCCACGCTCGGGGGCTTTCGACCCACGCTCGGGGGCTCGGCCATTCGACCCACACTCGAGGACTTCGCCTACGCTCTGGGGCCGCGCTCGATCAGCTCACGTTTGGGGGACGCGTTCTCTCGACCTACGCTGGAGAACTTTCGCCTTCCTAATCGATGCTCGAAGTCTCTGCCTTTTCAACACAGTCGAATATAAACACAGGTATACAATATATGTACAGAGTGAAGATACAGACACAACAACAAAGCTAGTTCATGGTGCCGCAGCATCTCGACTCGCCCTCTGACGATCGCTTTCGACGATAATTTGTCGAGCGATACAATCGCCGGTACTTCTACAAGCAGCATAATGCCGTTCCATGTCGTAGCGACCGCTGGGCGACGGCGGAGGCGTCTTCAGAAGCTCTAGGTCGACTTCAGGGTAGTGCGCATGCACGAAAGCAAGTGCGACCACAGCCCCGCTACGCAGATGTGCCCGGACAAAGGAATGTATAGCATGGCCATTCTCGAATCGATCGAGCAGCGCCGGCAAACCTTCGGGCTGATCATTTAGAGGAAACATCGCCTGGTGCACCAGCGCAAGGGCACTTCGGCTCGTCTCAGCCAACGCACCAGCTTGAGCAATCCTATCCTGAAGGAGTGTCAGCTTCATTGCCTTCGATCGATCAGCCCAGAAGTTATCAGCAACGGAGTTGGCATGATTCTGGGCAGCAATAATATGCGCGTTTACGCGCCGGGCCTCAGCTGCACTGTCAAGACACGCATCTGCGAACAAGAGAACAAAGACTCAGTCCTGCAGATCCAAGCCAACGTGCAGCGAAAGAAGTTCGAAGACTTACACTTCAGTGATTTGCCAAGATTTTTGATCTCATCTAGAAGGAATTTCTCGCAGTCCGCAGCATACGACGCCTTCGAAAGAGCAACATCGACCTTGGCAGTAACAACCTTTAGTTGGCGCTGCGCGTTCTGGAGCTGATCGCGCAACGATCGAATTAGTGACAACTCGCTCGTGGAGGGCGCTCTTCGCTCAATGGCACCAGCAGTACTGCCAGTTGTTTCGTACGAAACAGGCCAAGCACCAGAGGTCAGCGAAGGATCCTGCATGAGGAGCCGAACATCACACACAAGCAATGGCAACCAAATGGCGTGAAGATTAACATAATAGCAGCACAAGTTTTACAACCGAAAGAGTACTAATCGGGGTCACAGCCCTCGATGTGCACCAGCGAAACTAATTACAATTGGGCACCAGAAGCACTGCTTGCACTACGCCGAACTACCAGCCTTGCTAGACGGCGCGGCGGATGCGCCACGCTTCCGAGCCCTCGCTGCCGCACGCTTCTCGTTCCTATCGGCCAGGAAGCCCGTCATTCGAGCAGCCAGTTCACGAGCACGCGCGACGTAAGTCTTGGCGGACTTGTCGCGTCCGTCCTTATCCTTTGGGTATGTGCTCGTGACCTTGTCAGCATCGAACTCCACGCCATGCATCATCATCATGGAGAAGACAGACTCGGTGCCGATGGTTACCTGACGGCGTACTGCGGCAAATAACGGATCTTCGCCACCCGCCTTCACCGCCACAGCGTCGAGGATTCCCGCCATGGTGTCGCTAGTCGAGTCGGGTACAGAAGTATCCCGAACGCGAACCAGCGTCGACCGCACCCGCGCTAAGAGGTTGACAACCTCTCGGCTCAGGCGTTCGGCAAATCCGATACTGGACTCGATTCCAGCAGGCCCTTTCATCGCTCCGGCGTCTAATTCGGCAGCAGCTACACAAGCAAGCAGACAGCTAAGTCACAACGCGACTTTTCGCCCCGAAAGTTATTCCGGAAAAAGCTTTGAGAACTTACCACGCAAGGCATCAAGTGAAGATTGTAGGCGCTGGGTCAGCTCTCCTTCGCGGGCCTCGGCGTCCAGGCGGCTTTTATCCGCGCGCTCCTTAGCTTCGGACGATTCGCCCTTCAGTCGGGCGATTTCGTCGTTCAGCTCGGCGACCTTATCCTTCAAACCCGAATTCTCAGTGGTAAGATTGTCCAGCTGAGTTTTCAGGGAAGTCTTATCAGTAGCAGCTTGGGCCCCAATCCCTAGTCAATAGAAGAAGATGTTCAACAACAAAAGCATCATGTCATACGCAAAGGCGAACTGTACAAGGAAGGTGGCATTACTCACTTCGAGTTCTGTCGAGCTTCTCAGACAGCCTACGATTCTCTTCCTCTAAGGCGAAGAAGCTCCTGCAAACCTTCGACAGGTCCCTAACAACGGGCTAAAGAAAGTCGGGCGACAAATTAACCTTCGAATCATGTTTCGGAGGGCAAGCCCAAGTGTGAACACTTCGACTCACCCTCGGGGGCTACTAATGGTCAAATACGCGAAGTGCAAGTCGAAAGTCTTTGGACTTACATGGTTGCTAGGACCGGAAGGCCCGCCGGACGAGGAGACAAGCACGAATTCTTGTTCCATCGCCTTCTTCTTGGAAGAGGTCGAAGGCTTCGTCGGAGCAACTTCGGGGGCGACAATATCAGCGACCTTCTCCTGTGAGTCTGCCGTTTGCTCAAGGGCGTCGTCATGAGGTCGAACCTGGTATCGATCTTGATCCCCCAGACCAGTCGACGTTTCCTTGGTGGAAGATCTGAAGCAATCGTCAGCGTTAGAATCGGACAACCAAATCAAAACAAGACCACAAGTTACACGAAAGAAGAACTTACGATGCGTCGATCCCGAACTTCGGAAGGACCCTTTTCTCTGTTCGAGGAGGAGGACGGCGGTTCAAAGGCGAGGCAGGGATGGCGCTGTTGTCGTCATCCCCTGAAGAAAAGTGAGTGTCGTCAAGGTCTTCCGAATCCTCGACAACGTCCGTGACTCGTTGTCTCTTCGGAGCCCTCGGTGGCGATGGAGCAGCGGAGGCCGACCCTTCAGGCACCTCGGCGAAGTCACGCCCCGGATATTCGCCCATCTCTGGCTGGGGCGGATAGCATCGGGCTATGTTTATCACCTACATAATGAGAAAGACTGCATTCGACACTGGACGATTCGGCTAAGAAACGAAGAAGGCATTCGAATAAAAGCATAATCATACCTCGGTGCGGGGAAAGGCTTTGCTGAAGGCCACTGCACCGAAGACCTTCGGCACAGGATCCTTCTTCTTGATGTTGGTGACGGCGCGTACACACTCGTCGATTTCGGCTTCGTGCAGCTCATCCTGAGAGATGCGAGTCGAGTCCCGGCGATCGCTGTAATTCCACATGCAGTGGGCTCGAGCAGCGAGCGACTGGATTCGGCGCTCGATGAAGGTTTGGATGAGTTGGACTCCCGAAAGTTCCT
Organism: Dactylis glomerata; assembly: GCA_007115705.1. Taxonomy (NCBI): domain Eukaryota; kingdom Viridiplantae; phylum Streptophyta; class Magnoliopsida; order Poales; family Poaceae; genus Dactylis; species Dactylis glomerata. Next base: position 2,679,612 of record QXEO01000066.1, read on the forward strand.
TCTTCGGAGTAGCTCGAAGCTGTTGGATCTTCTCCATCAGCGGCTCTGTAATCTTCAACTCCTCGTCCGAAAGGTCGTGCCTCCAGGAGACGCGAGGTCGAAGAACGCCGGTGGGATGGAATTCCTCAAGTCCGAAGTTTTCGCCGTCGGAGGATTTGTCCTTGGCGTAATACCACTTCGTCCTCCACCCGGGGTTGTTTTCGGGTGTTTGGAGGTTGAAATACTCGACGTCTGGGCGCACTTGGATGCCGAAACCGCCGGTCTGATAGGGCAGAGGGTGCCGAATCACGAAGATTCGGCGCCACAGTGCCCAGTGGGGTTCGATCCCCAGGAAGCACTCACAAAGCGTGATAAAACACGCAATGTGAAGAACAGAGTTGGGATTCAGGTCATGGAGCTGAATCCCGTAAGCAAAGAGAAGGCCACGGAGAAAAGGATGCGGGGGGAAAGACAGACCCCGCAGCAAAAAGGCGATGAAAATTACCCGGAATCCGAGGGGTGGCCGGGGAACGATCTCCGGGCCGGCGGCGAGCGATTCCGTCGGCGCGTTCTTCAGGAGACCCATCTTCTCGGCCTGGGACAGTTCCCTGTTCCCGACCTTGGATTGGACCCAGCGACCGACGGCGGAGCCTTCGGCGTCGGCTGTCCTGGCTTTCTTAGCAGCAGCAGCGGCGCCGGCGGCTGTGGAGCTCCTTTTGCCCATGGTCAGGGCGCAGCAAAGGTCGCGGAAATGGAGACGGAAGGGTAGAACTACAGGAGCACTGCGCGAGGAAGGAGAAGATGGCGGCGGTGTGAGACAGACTGTTACCCTGCCACCGTCATTTATTCCGGCTCTGGAGATCTACGTCAGATCTCGACCGTCCACGATGAAGTGGAAACGGCCGGACTGATCCCACCGTCCACGTGTCAACACGCGAGCACCGCGGCGTCCACTACGCACGGTAATCAAGGAAACCGCGCCGGTTATTTCTCACCCACGCGCGGGACGTGCGGTCAAACTCTGTCAATGGCCGCGATGCGCGGCCTGAGGGCCCACCATACGTCTCGTCCTAGCAGGGTCAGGTCTGTCCTGCAGGAGATGAGGTGACGACTCGATGCAGCTTATCGTCAGCAATGACGCGTTTCCTTGGGAAGTTGGTTTCCTTTTCGATTCAAAGGGTAAAAACTGGCGAAGGCTCTTTCGAGTCCCAAAGGTATGTACCCCTTGCACTCAGTTGATCTCTTGATCGGGTTTCTTTCGAGGTCTTCTGTGCTCTTCTCTTTTGTGCCATTCGAATAAGCATTGAGTTTTTCGACGACTCTGACTTTCGTTCCTTCGAGGGAATTTTCCGGTCCCTCGAATTATCTTTATCGGGCCAGCAGCGCCTTCGACATGTTCGGGTTAGGGTTTTGATCCCTCGAATTATCTTTATCGGGCCAGCAGCGCCTTCGACATATTCGAGTCAGGGCTCCGGTCCCTCGAATTATTTCTTTTGGGCCAGCAGCGCCTTCAACATATTCGAGTCAGGGCTCCGGTCCCTCGAATTATCTCTTTTGGGCCAGCGGCGCCTTCGACATATTCGAGGCTGGACTTCGGCCCCTCGAGCTACTTCTATCAGGCCAGCAGTGCTCTCGAAATATTCGAGGCAGGGCTTCGATCTTTCGAGCTGTTTCTTTCTACCCAATAACACTTTTAGAGATTCGGGTTCGAGTTTCGGACCTTTGAATCATCTTGTTCTAATCTGTCTTTCGGGCTATCAACGCTCCTCAATCAACGTGCCCGAATTTTGGTCACCATATACCTGTTCGGATGCCGTATGTCAAATACGAAGGTAAGACCACGATTTGCAACATCGGATGGCCCGGTATTCGTATCAAACGCGCTCTGCCGGAAATTTTCCATACCTACGGTATGAAGCTTGCACCGATGGACGCATCGGGTGCCTCACAAATGAACTGGGCTTCGACTTGGTAAGTCCAACGCGGCTCAGGTCGAGGTAGCGCCAGCCCACGCGGGTTCGAGTCGGGGGACTCGAATCTGAGTAAGCTAACCGAATGTCTTTGCAGCAATGCAATTAACTGAGACCCGACGTGAGTCTCAGGCCGGTTATGCGCATCCCTCTGCAAACCCAACTTAACGCTTTCGAGGCTCTACATGAGAGTAGCTCGAAAATCACGTAACGAAACAAGCATACTATTCGAATGACTTCTGTACATTTGCAGCTTTGCAGGCCAAGTGCTCATGTCGGGTGCGGCTGGGAAGACTTTCGGGAGGAGTCCCTGCCATAGTCTTTGGCTATCCCAGGTGAACGGATCGTATGGGCACCTAGAGGGGGGGGGTGAATAGGTGCTACTCAAATTTTAGTTCTTTTTCAATTTAGGCTTGACACAAAGGTAAATTCTCTAGATATGCAACTAAGGTGAATTTACCTATATGTCAACTAGCAAGCTAAGCAAGATACAAGTAGTAAAGGTAATAAAGGATAGAGGTAACCAAGAGTGGAGCACACGGAGACACGGATGTAATTCCCGTAGTTCCTTCCTTTTTAGGGGAAGTACGTCTACGTTGGAGGGGTGTGGTTGCCACACAGGCCTAACCAACGCCACAAAGGCTCACCCTATTCTCCGGTGCAAGCTTCCGCCACAAAGGCCTAGCTCACTTTCCACTAAGGGATTCCTCAAGGCGGAACCGGCCTTTACAAAACTTGGGGCACAACTCCACAACTGAATTGGAGGCTCCCAAGCACCACAAAGATCTCAATCAACAAGTATCAAGATTTCAATCACACAAACAAGGTCAAGGGACACAAGGGAACCCAAGACCAAAGGGCCCTCTAGCAAATGAGAGGGGAAATCAAATCGCTTTGGTGAGGATGTAGATCAAGGCCTTCTCCTTCGATTCTCCAAAGATCAATGACTTTGGTGGGTTGAGGGAGGAGATCTTGCTAATTTGGTGGCTCCAAAATGGGGTCTTTTCTTCACAGCTCGAGCAGCTTGAGGTTGAAGAAGGGGAGGGGTATTTATAGCCCCTCCCAAAATGTAGCCGTTGCTGACTTGGAGGGGCGGATAATCCGGACAAAGTTGGGCCGGATAATCCGGCTGGCCGGATAATCCGGCCCCTGGCCGGAATATCCGCCCCCCCTACCTGGGTGACGCCGCGCCAGGTCCTTAGCAGAATTTCAGCCACCCCCGGGGGAGGGCGGAAAATCCGGCCAAGTCTGGGGCGGAATATCCGGCTGGCCGGATTATCCGGCCCCTGCCCGGAATATCCGGCCCCCCTATCTGGGTGACGCCGCGATAAGTCCTTAGCCATTTTTCGGCCAGCCTAGAGGGGGCGGATTATCCGGCCACCCCTGGCCGGATTATCCGGCCTGGCATTTCTTCAAATGAAAAACCTGCAAATCTTAGCACACAATTATTATCACTAATGTTGTTATCTAACACACAAAATCTGAGGGAAACAAAGTTTGCACTTTCAATCTCCCCCTTTTTGGTGTTAGATGACAACACTAGGATTTGCAAGAAAGGTCGAATAATTCAAACAACGAATAATTGATCAAAATACACAGCTCCCCCTAGATGTGTGCAACTTCACCAATGAGTTTAGAAGAGACATACCATTGCATAGATAACTCAAATATTATGGATTATGGAATCCCGAATATGATAATATGATATGCCGGGCAATAATTCCATAGCCATTTCACCAATAACCATGAGCTGATAAAAATAAGTGAACAACACATGGTAGCATATAAACGACACGAAGTTCAACCACACACAAAGTTCGACTTAAGACAAACGAAATAAGAAGAAACACAAGCGCCAAAGAATGATAAGCGCGCAAGCTTGTGTTTCCACCCATGCAAATCCCGACAAATTCCTAATAGAACTACTTCTCCCCCTTTGGCATCAAGACACCAAAAAAAAAAGGAGAAGAGCGATGCTACACGTCCCGAGAAATCACTCGTCCACGTCATCGAAGTCCTCATCAGCAAAATCTCCGCCATCACCCTCGTCATCTCCAGCATCTTCATCCTCATCATCAAAGTCCTCCTCAGCCTCAAAGTCCTCCTCAGCCTCAAAGTCCTCCTCAGCCTCTGCACGAGCACCTCCTGCGGGAGCATCTGGAGCATCAAAGAGATGCTTCTGCATATCCACCCAGTTGTAGCGATCGGTGTTCCAAGCATTATAGGCCACAGGAGCAGTAGGAGTGGGATCGGCGGTCTGAGCACCACTGAGACGGTGAAGGATAAGCTGCTGAGTGTCCTGGATGCTCTTCCTCTCGACATAGGCCTGGTAGTTCTCACGGTGGATCTCTACCTTCATGCACAGAACATTCCGCTCAAACCAGCTGAGCTTCCTCACCTCCCTAGACACAACAGATGCAGCAGCCCTTTGTTCACGAGCAGTAGCACTAGTCCTCGCATCAGCCATGAAAGTGTCAGGATATGCAGCTGAAGGAGCAGATTTCGCCTTTCTCTTGATATACATCTTCTTGACCTTGTGCTCCACACAGTCATCATGAATATCATAGTCTCCAAGGACATGCTTAATGAGAAGCATGATGAAAGGAGCATATGGCACAGTGTTCCTCTGAATAATAGCATCCTTGATCTCATAGAAGATGAAGTCCATCACATCAAGGGTAAAGTCCTCAGCAGGGTCAGTCGACGTGGCACACTCATGAGCAAAAGCAAGCAGATCAACCAGAGAGGTGCGAATGGCATCATTGTTGCCACCACTAGGAGCAATGTTCTCCCTGAAAATGCGGACCAGCTGATCATAAAGCGGATGTAGGCCATTGATGAAGCCCACAACACCTGTGGAGTCATAGAGGTCATGGAGCTTGTCCTTGTCAGGCTTGTTCCCCGGGTTGTGAATACGCCGACCCACTGGGGTCTCTCCATTGTACGCATACCCCAAGAGAGAGGCAAACGTAGGAAAGTCCGATGTGCACTCATGTTCGCCGGTCATCCACTTCATAGACTTCTGAGCATTGGGAAAAATCACCAGAGTAGCATAGAACTGCTTGATAAGACCGGGATTGTAGTCGCACTGAATGTTGGCTAATCCCATCAAACCCAACTTCTCAATCACAGAGAGTGCTTCATCAAAGTAAGACTTGCTGCGGAGGTGATCAAAGTCAATCGGATGCATTGGACGGCAAGGATTCTTGAAAGGCTCATAAATATCACGAAAAATCCCCCACTGCTCCTCATTCCAGAAACCCCTATCTTCAATGTCTTCATCTCTTGCAGTAGCATACCAATTGTTCCTCCGCACAAGAATGTACTCGGCCTCTGGCATCTTCTTATAGTCAGGACGAGGTTCTTTGCCTTTGCGACGACGGGCACGAGCTTTGGCAACCTTGGCAGCTTTCTCCTGCTCAGCCTTCCTAGCAGCATCCCTCTGTGCCCGCCGGATAGCAATCTCATCCAGAAGAACTCCTTCCTCATTCCGAACAAGCCGACGCTTGCGCTTCGGCATACTCGGACCACCTGTGAAAGAGAGATGCACGGAGAGCATGGGGATAAGCGTATGCACACGAGTATCGGAAAAGATCAAAGAACCATGTAGTATGAATAAACAACCTTCACCAAAACAGCAAATTGAGAGCAGCAACAAAAAAAAAATGACAGATATCTTCCCAGGCCGGATTATCCGGCCAGGGGGGGGGCGGATAATCCGGCCCCCTCGAAAAAAATTCTGCGTGTTGCTGCAGCCTACAATTTGATAGATCGGGAAGAAAGTACCATACAACATGATTCAGGAAAACAACACCTAGAGAGCAAAATCACCAAGAACAAGAAGGGGTAAAGACACATCCAATGAGAAGAGCAATACCCGCATCCATTGCGAAATCCGCTTGGTGAATGCCTTCCGGGGGAGAAGGAGAGCAACCTCCGAAGAAATCAGGCCAAACGGTTGGCCGGAGCTCCGGCGGCGGCGATGGGAAGGAGGCGGCGGCGGCAGGGATCACCTGGAAGGGGTGGGGAGGGAACTGCCCTAGGGCAGCCCGACCCGCCCCCTTATATACCCAGGGTCACTACGGCCGGATTATCCGGCCAGGAAGGGGCGGATAATCCGGCCCCCCGGATATTCCGGCCCAGAGAGGGCGGATATTCCGGCCTGGAGCCAGCAAACTGGCCAACTCGAATTTTTCAAAAACAGATGTTGTTTTGATGAAAAATTTGAACTCGTGTGCATAGATAGATGTCTTGAGAGAGGATGGCTTAGGTGAGAGAGCAAACACGGAGTGGTTCTCGGCACTTAACATTGCAAGAGCAAATCGGCTAAAAATCCAATGCAAGTGCCTTCCCATCTCAAAAAAAAATTAAGAAAAAACATCGGGAGAGAACCTCAAATAAGATATGCAATGAATCAACTCTTCGCAAAGAAGAGGTCGGTGGCCGAAGCCACCATGTTTGAGTGTTATGGCATTGGACCGCGAAGATGTATCTTGAGTCCATAACCACTACTCATCATTGAAGCTCAAAAATCATAAAATGATATTAAGAGAATGATATGATTACTATCGGCATTATGGGGGGAGGGATAGCCCAATTAATTAGGACCGCACTCCCCCTATCTCCATGCCCACACCTAAACCAAACAAGCATTGAAATATAGGTGTATTTGCAAGATGTTCAAGCCACACTCCTTGAATCGATGATATTTAGCTCATTCCTCAAATATCCAAATCTTGCTTCATCAAGAGGCTTCGTGAATATATCGGCAAGTTGATCCTTGGTGCTCACATAAGCAAGCTCAATATCACCACGGGCAACATGATCCCTAATGAAATGATTCCGGATCTCAATATGCTTGGTTCTTGAATGTTGCACCGGATTATAGGCGATCTTGATAGCACTTTCATTGTCACATAAAAGAGGCACTTTGTCACAATTGACACCGTATTCCTTCAAAGTTTGCCTCATCCATAACAATTGAGTGCATCCACTTGCGGCGGCAATGTATTCGGCTTCGGCGGTGGAGAGAGATATACAATTTTGCTTCTTAGAAGACCAACACACCAAAGACCTACCAAGAAATTGGCAAGCTCCGGAGGTTGATTTCCTATCATCCTTGTCACCGGCCCAATCCGAATCCGTGAAGCCACAAAGAGAGAAATCCGAGCCTTTGGGATACCAAAGACCATAAGTTGGGGTATGAACCAAATATCGAAAGATTCTCTTAACCGCCATAAGGTGGCTTTCTTTAGGAGCGGCTTGATACCTTGCACACACACCTACACTCAACACAATATCGGGTCTAGATGCGCAAAGGTAAAGCAAAGAACCGATCATAGAACGGTATACCTTTTGATCCACATCTTTACCATTGGGATCAAGTTCAAGATGACATTTTGTGGCCATTGGTGTTGCGGCTCCATTAAGTTCCTTCATCTTGAACCTCTTGAGCATGTCTTGGACATATTTAGCTTGATAGATGAAAGTCCCTTCTTTCAATTGCTTGATTTCAAAACCAAGAAAGAACTTCATTTCGCCCATCATAGACATCTCGAACCTATCGGTCATAAGCTTTGAAAATTCATCATTAAAAGCTTTGTTAGTAGAGCCAAAGATAATATCATCAACATATAGTTGGCATATGAAAAGCTCCCCATTGACCCTCTTAGTAAAAAGAGTAGGATCGATTTGCCCAACTTCAAACCCACGGTCTACCAACAACTCCCTAAGGTGCTCATACCATGCACGTGGGGCTTGTTTAAGGCCATAGAGTGCCTTATGGAGTTTGTAGACATGGTTAGGGAAGTTGAGATCCTCAAACCCCGGGGGTTGCTTAACATACACTTCCTCTTTTAATGGACCATTAAGAAATGCACTCTTAACATCCATTTGTTGCAACTTAAAATTATGATGAGTGGCATATGCAAGAAGGATACGGATGGACTCAAGACGAGCCACGGGAGCATAAGTTTCTCCAAAGTCAATGCCTTCAACTTGAGAGAAACCTTGAGCAACCAATCTTGCCTTGTTCCTCACAACAATTCCATGCTCATCTTGCTTGTTCTTGAATATCCACTTTGTGCCAATCACATTGCGGCACTCCTTTGGCTTCTCTACTAACACCCAAACATTATTGCGCTTGAAGTTGTTGAGTTCTTCATGCATAGCATCCAACCAATCCGGATCTTCAAGAGCTTCAAATACTTTCTTGGGTTCAACCATGGAGATATAAGCATGATGAGAGCTAAATTGTGCCAATTGACGCCGGGTTGACACTTTGCTTCTTAAATCTCCAATAACCCTCTCAAGGGTATGACCTTTAAGTTCCAAGTCTCTTTCAACTCTTTTCTTGCGACGGGCTTCGATCTCCTCATTAGACCTTGAAGGAGATACTTGATCATCTTGATCATTTTGGTCCCCGTCTTGACCAACAAATTGACCTTGATCATCATTGTCTTCATGAGTAGGTTGATCTTGGTCATGTGAAGAATTGGGGCGGTTGAGATAACCGGAGAGGATGGAGGTGCCCCTTCTTCTTCATGAAGGTCCTTGACTTGTTCTTCGGTTGGTGCATTAGTTGCTTCCTTGGGAGAGGCTTGTTGAGCTTGTGAAGATGAAGGCTCCACTTGAGTAGAGCATAGTCCTTCCCGGTCGGCCACAAGGTGTCCCTCAATGGGGCGGAAAAATCCCACGCCCATTCTTCCTATGGCTTCTCGAGGTATTTCATCATCTACATCACAAGAAACAACATCTCGCCCCCCTTGGGAGCCGTCATTCTCTTCGAATACCACACTACAAGATTCTTCAACACGCCCGGTGGACTTGTTGAAGACTCGATAAGTGTGGGACTCGGCACCATAACCAACAAAAATACCTTCTATTGCTTTTGGATCAAATTTACCTAAACGAACTCCTTTTCTTTTAAAGAAACACTTACACCCGAAAACCCGGTAGTAGGAGATGTTGGGCTTGCTTCCGGTGAGTATTTCATATGGAGTCTTGTTTAGGCCTTTGCGGAGGAAGAGCCGGTTTGAAGAATGACAAGCCGTAGAGATAGCTTCGGCCCAAAAGTTGTATGGAGACTTAAATTCCGCCAACATGGACCTAGCCATATCCATAAGAGTCCGGTTCTTCCTTTCGGCTACACCATTTTGTTGAGGGGTATATGCAGCGGAATATTGATGACGAATCCCCTCATCACTAAGAAATCCATTTAAGGTGTAGTTCTTGAACTCCGAGCCATTGTCACTTCTTATTGCCAAAATAATTTGACCATGTTGACGTTCAACTTCCTTGGCAAAGTCGATGACGGTTTGTTGAGTCTCACTCTTATGCTTGAAGAAGTAAACCCAAGTATATCTTGAATAGTCATCAACAATCACCAAACAATATTTCTTCCCACCAAGACTTGCATGAGAGGGAGGACCAAAAAGATCCACATGAAGGAGCTCCAAGATCCTCTTGGAAGAAATGATAGTCTTGCTTGGGTGGGGAGAATCATGCATTTTTCCTAGAACGCAAGCCCTGCAAACACGATCTTTGGCAAAAGAAACATTCTCTTTTAGTCCGAGTATGTGGCCACCCTTGTGAAGGCTTTGCAAAGTTCTCATATTGACATGGGATAAACGGCGATGCCAAAGCCAACCCACATCGGCCTTTCCAAATAAACACATTGCACTTGTAGTGGTTTTCCCCGAAAAGTCCACCACATACAAGTTATTTTCAATGTGTCCAACGAAAGCGACCTTTAGAGACTTGCTCCACAAGAGTACCACAATGTCATTATCAATGAAGACGGCAAAGCCCATCTTACCAAGTGCACAAACTGAAAGTAAATTATAACCAAGGGTCTCAACAAGCATGACGTCCACAAGGGAAATATCCGGTGCGACCACCACCTTGCCAAGACCCAATACCTCGGATTGTGACATGTCTCCATAAGTGACGGTTATATGATTGTCATTAGGCCTCAACTCCGTCATAATCTCCTTGCTTCCGGTCATATGACTTGTGCATCCACTATCAAGCACCCATTTCGATCCACCGGAAGCATAGTCCTACAAGAGATCATTGCTTGGTTTTAGGTCCCCATTTTTCAATGGGTCCTCTTTTGTTAGCAACAAGGGTCTTTGGAACCCAAATAGACCAAGCAATATAACCATCATTTGGACCAACATATTTTGCATAAACATCACCATAATAATCACGGAATAAAACATAGTGAGGGTTAGCAATTCCCGCATGATCATCATGAGTGGCTTTGCCACCCACAATAGGATCCTTCTTTGCTTGAGCGGGCTTGGACTTCTTTTTCTTGTTGTTCTTCTTCTTCTTCTTTGAGACATAGCCAATCCCCGTTTTATCACCGAATGCCTTTTGCTTACTCAAAAGGTCATTCAAGTTTTTCTCACCTATGGGGATGGAGGACTTGGCAAGCTCATCTTTCAACCTAGCATTTTCTTCAATGACATTTGCATGATCACAAGTAGAAGTAGAAGAACTAGGCACATTATTCTTAGTCAGTTGAATTTGAAGTTGTTCATGTGACTTGGTAAGAATAGAGTGTTCACTTTTCAAGACCTTGTGAGCCTTGTCAAGATCTTCTAAATCCTTAACAAGTATATCATGACCAACACCAAATTCAACCTTTTCCTTTTTAAGCATTTTTACTCTAGCACGAGCATGATCTCGCTCTTTAATGAGTTTGGAAACAACTTCATTATTAGCTTCCTCAATGGAGTCGAGCTTCTCTTCAAGAGTTGCTCGTTCCTCTTGCTCTTCTTCAAGAGACTCGGTTAGTGAGGCAATATCTTGAGCATATTCTCTTTCAAGCCTCATTTGTTCATCTAGTTTTTCAAGAGTTTTACCATATTGGCTCAATAGACGTTCAAAGTGAATCTTATGAACGCCATCTACACTAGACACATAGTCATCAAAAGCAATAATTTCTTCCTTTACTCTAAGACTAGCAAGATCATTCAAGGAAGCATCATTTGTCTTAGAGGAAGAGAAAGATGTGGGTGATACCTCGGAAGACTTGGCCATAAGGCATTTGACGTTCTTGAGAAGAGAGTCCTCATTGGGGGATTCAAAGAGTGATGTGGAGGAAGTGGAGGTGGTTGCCATTGCGGCCATCTCACTAGTTGTGGTTTCTTCTTCATCACTCTCACTTGCGGAGTACTCTTCTTGAGTCAAGAACACAAACTTTGGTTGCTTCCTCTTTGGTCCACCCTTCTTCACAAAAGGCTTCTTGGATGGTGACTTGGTCTTGTTCTTGAGTATGAGCTTTCCACCATGGTCTTCTCTCTTCTCATAAGGGCACTCGGCAACGAAGTGAAATCTATCATTGCAATTGTAGCAAGTCCTCACCCTTTGACCATTGTTGTCATTCCTTTGATAGCCACTTGACTTGCTTCTTCTTTGATTGTCTTCTTTAGCCTTGTGTGGATCAACCCAAAAGGTTTTTCCGTAGAAGGCCATGTGCTCATTGTACTCATGCCTTATGTCCTCGGGACACATCTCTAGCCTTGCTTCAATACTTGCTTGAAGAGGAACCTCTTTCTCAACCACACTTGCTTTCAATGCAAGATTGGAGCTTCTTTGCATCCCTATGGCACGGGCACGAGCATCTTCCGCATTTTGTGCGGAAACCTTGTAGGCTTGAATTTCTTGCATCACTTGATTGGAGGTCATCTCATTGAAGTTGTGCTTTCCTTGAACACTCTTTATATCCGCGGGCTCATATGGAGTGAGAGCAAGAATGTACTTCATCTTGATCCACTCATCATCAATATGGTGAGCACCGAGGTTCTTGAAGGTGGTAGCAATGGACTTGAGTCTTCTATACATTTCTTGATGGTCCTCACCATCCATCATGAAGAAACCCTCCGCTTGATTTGAGAAGGCAATATATCTTGTTTTCTTCATGCTCTCATTGCCAACAAAGACATCGGAGAGCGCTTGCCAAGCTTCTTTGGCGGTGAAGAAGTGTTGGATGTGAGGCAAGTCCTTGGATCCCACGGCGACTTGAATCATGTGAAGAGCGGTAGCATTGAGTTGGCTATCGACCGTCTCTCTTCTTGTCATGTTGTGGGGATCCACGGCCTTGAATCCTTCCTCAACGATCCTCCAAAGCTCGATGCAAGAACTGCGCATATGAGAGATCATTTGATATTGCCATTGACCAAAATTTAATGCATCAAGCTTAGGTGGATCTCCTCTATGGTTAATATGAGGATGAGGAACCGGCGGGTCGGGTGAATACCAATGAGGGAATTCACCTTTCCCGTCGCCCTTAGAGGAAGACTTAGCATCGCCATTTTTATCGGCACCCTCCTCTTCTATCCCCACATTCTCCACTTGTGGAGTAGCGGGTTTTTCCGGAGGTGGAGGAGCATTAGCATTTTTAGCTTGCAAGAGTTGCGCTATCATTTCACGCAGCTCATTTACTTGAGTTGTCATGGAAGCCATGGATGATTCCAAAGATTTGAACTCACCCATGGAAACTTGACCCGAGCCCTCACTCGGAGAGGTGTCCATACTCTTAGGCGGTTAAGCCCGAATAAAGAGCCGAGGCTCTGATACCAATTGAACGGATCGTATGGGCACCTAGAGGGGGGGGTGAATAGGTGCTACTCAAATTTTAGTTCTTTTTCAATTTAGGCTTGACACAAAGGTAAATTCTCTAGATATGCAACTAAGGTGAATTTACCTATATGTCAACTAGCAAGCTAAGCAAGATACAAGTAGTAAAGGTAATAAAGGATAGAGGTAACCAAGAGTGGAGCACACGGAGACACGGATGTAATTCCCGTAGTTCCTTCCTTTTTAGGGGAAGTACGTCTACGTTGGAGGGGTGTGGTTGCCACACAGGCCTAACCAACGCCACAAAGGCTCACCCTATTCTCCGGTGCAAGCTTCCGCCACAAAGGCCTAGCTCACTTTCCACTAAGGGATTCCTCAAGGCGGAACCGGCCTTTACAAAACTTGGGGCACAACTCCACAACTGAATTGGAGGCTCCCAAGCACCACAAAGATCTCAATCAACAAGTATCAAGATTTCAATCACACAAACAAGGTCAAGGGACACAAGGGAACCCAAGACCAAAGGGCCCTCTAGCAAATGAGAGGGGAAATCAAATCGCTTTGGTGAGGATGTAGATCAAGGCCTTCTCCTTCGATTCTCCAAAGATCAACGACTTTGGTGGGTTGAGGGAGGAGATCTTGCTAATTTGGTGGCTCCAAAATGGGGTCTTTTCTTCACAGCTCGAGCAGCTTGAGGTTGAAGAAGGGGAGGGGTATTTATAGCCCCTCCCAAAATGTAGCCGTTGCTGACTTGGAGGGGCGGATAATCCGGCCAAAGTTGGGCCGGATAATCCGGCTGGCCGGATAATCCGGCCCCTGGCCGGAATATCCGCCCCCCCTACCTGGGTGACGCCGCGCCAGGTCCTTAGCAGAATTTCAGCCACCCCCGGGGGAGGGCGGAAAATCCGGCCAAGTCTGGGGCGGAATATCCGGCTGGCCGGATTATCCGGCCCCTGCCCGGAATATCCGGCCCCCCTATCTGGGTGACGCCGCGATAAGTCCTTAGCCATTTTTCGGCCAGCCCAGAGGGGCGGATTATCCGGCCACCCCTGGCCGGATTATCCGGCCTGGCATTTCTTCAAATGAAAAACCTGCAAATCTTAGCACACAATTATTATCACTAATGTTGTTATCTAACACACAAAATCTGAGGGAAACAAAGTTTGCACTTTCACCAGGCACTCGGGGCTACTGACGAAGGAATGACAGATGGGCCCCCGACATTCGCCTACCTGGTTCTCGGTCCAGGTGGGGTGTCTCAGGAGAGGCTTTCGAGGCCCGTCAAGGCAGTGTTTCGATGCGGCCCGGGAGTATTACTTGGTGTACAAGCGAAGTTTCGAAGAGTCCAAGCTAGATTAGGTCTCGGTTTGATCCGATCTGTACTTGGCTTGAGAAACACTCCTGAGACCTAGCCTTATCTTATAAAAGGCTGGGAGGGAGGTTTCGAAACCCTAGAATCACTTCCACCCACCTCACGCCGGAGCGCTCGACAACTTAGAGCTCTCTGCTTTTGGCCAGATCCAATCTGCGCCGCATTGTAACACCATCATGTCGCCACCACCTCAATACAAAAGTCAGACAAGCAGGACGTAGGCCTTTTACCTTTCGAGGGGGCTGAACCTGGGTAAATCCTCGTGTCCTTCTGCTTTCGTCTGATCGCCGTCGAGTTCGCCAGGTTCCCAATACGCTTCCTAGATCGAAAGCCCTTCGACATGGGCATTGCCGGGGATAAACCTCGTTAGTCACCTTCATGAACTTGGGGAGAAGTGAGCGCCTTGCCATCAACCGTCCTGTCCAGAAACGGTGGGAGCGGACTTGCGGAGGCGGGCAGTCACAATGAGCATGACGATGGGAGCAAGGCGACGGGCTGCAAGGCCATGGCGGCAGCCGCCGTCAGGGTGGACCTAGCCATCCCTACCCACTTGGCAAAACGACACAAAGCTTACGATTTATAATTTTTATAGCAATTTTATCTAAAATTTGGCAGCTTAATCTTGTTTGTCGAGGCTTCCATAAGTTTCTAGGTCCGCCGCCAGTGGCCACCGTCGTGGGAATGGAGAGGAGCGGTGAAAGCTTCGGGTTGTGGTAGCGGTGAGGCGTCAGGAGACTCCGCCATTACATCTCACGCGGATGGATGCAGAGAGAGCGCAACGCGGGTGATGGCTATGGTCTATGGTTGAAGAGGACACCCGGGTTGGGTTGCAAGCGGCACGGGACACGTGACAGGTTGTTAGACATGCTATAATCGTGTCTCATCAGCGCATTGGTTTTGCCTTAACTTTGCTTTTGCGGGATGTTTGCGGAACGTCGCTTACATCCCTAACCCTGAGGGAGATAGCTCACCTCGCGTCGTCATGGTCAAACGAAGTTTTAGTGAACAGAATCTAAGTTCAGTTTTCTGTTTCGTAAATTCAAAATATTACTCCCTCTATCCAAATGCCGGGGTTTCGGCAAAACTAAAATCGGATCCGGGGAGTCTTTTTTACTATTGAGCCGATCAAATCGAACTGGCAAATCCCTACCCAACTGCCCCCACTGTATCGTCTGTTGGGCCCTAAACCTTAGCCCGTACATGCTCTGTTGAATGCGATGCGTTTTGATTTGAAACAGGATAAAATCATGAATAACAAAAAATATATGTCCGACCTACCGGATTCGAACCAGTGACCTAAGGATTTATCTGCAACAACTACCGTCTCCGCTCTACCAACTGAGCTAAGGTCGGATTGTGAGCAATTATGTAATCCGGCCTACTTAAATAGACTTTAACTTCTTATTATTTATTTCAAAGAATTTTTCTTGAAGGATTTTACCTCCCACTGAGTACCGTGGTCGAAAACTGATTAATAACGTGTTATGGTATTTTTGAAGAGACATGTTAAGGGCATTACTGTGCCGCCATGGTCATGAAAAATCGTTTACCAACTAAGGTGGCGAGTTCCATATTTGTTTAAGCAATCTTATAAGTACTCGCGCCGCTCCATATTAGTTGTGGCTGATTTAAGAGCAGTAATCACGGCCTTTTTGAGCAGCAAATGAAATGAAGTCCAAACAGTCATTGTCAGCATTCAGCTGTGACATTAGAGAAACCTTGTTTCGGCTCTTTTATACCTACTCCTCGTTCCATAAAATATGTCATGTCTAGATACATCCCTATTAATGAAATGTTTATGGAAAGGAGGGAGTAAGAGTTAGAGCACTGTATCCAACATTCTCTTATGCAATTTACGCATGATCAGACCAGTTTACACATTGTTTCTATATAAAGTTATAACGGTAACCGAAGAGAACCCACTAACCCAAACACAGTGTACACATTTGGAAGAGTTCACAGGTACATCGCAGAAACTTGGAGAACAGTGACACAACTAAAGTAAATTCTGAGCTAAAAATCCACAAATGGTTTCAGTTTCATTGCTCTCTTTTGCTTCTGCCACTACAATTGTGCTGGGGCTTGTTCAGATCATTCATTGTTTACTGCCCTGCTCAGTATAATCTGGAGGGACCATTTACTGACAACCAGAATTATCCTACAGGGTGTATCATTTTCCAATGCAGAATTTGCTGAATATGTTACTCAGAACTTCTTCAGATATATCCTCTCCACTGATTGATGCCAGAGCCAATGCAGCTTCTCTCAAGTTATAGTCCAAAAAATCCAATGGCAACTGCTCACTGATCGACGACTCTAGTCTTGTGAAAGCTTCTTGGGTTCTCATGAGCTGTTCCAATTGCCTCTGGACAACACATGAAATGAGAAAACAGTCACAATCTTTCATGAAACAGTTGAGGCAGCAATTCTCAGAGCAGAACTACTGGGGTTTTTACTGATGACACAAAGAAATATTTACCTGGTTTACAGTCCACCGTCGTCCCCCCGGAAGGTATGGGCTCAAGACCTCTAACCTCGATTACAGCCCTCTCCAGCTCAGATATGCCTTTACCAGTGACTGCACATGTGTGTACAGCTTTCTGAAAATTCCACTGAATTTCTCAAACTGTTCTCCTGAACAAATGGTGTGCAATCTACCTTGTTGATAACAAGAACCATTGGCACTGCAGAACCTGAGGACTTTATCATCAAAAGGGGCAAAGAATAGATAGTCACCGTCTAATTTATTTCTAATATGAAAGTACAAAGATGATCTCCAGCGAGCATACTGAACAAGGACATGCAAAATTAGAAGGCATCAGGCATCATCATCGAATTGGTGAGAAAATGATAGTACCTTATGAATCAAAACATGTTCTATAAGTTTCGTGTCATCTTCAGTCCACCCATCAACTGCACTTATTGTCATAATAACCATATCAGCTCCCAGTGCGGCAGCCTCTGATCGTTCTACACCTGGTAAAGAGCAGAATAGAAGACAAGCATCAAGACTAAAAAGGTCATTACCATTATTCCCTATACAATACTATATTCACCCCTAAATCCAATGTAATCGTACTTTGAGATTCACGTATCTCAATAATCTTGGTTTAAATATATATTTCTGAGATTGCTAAACGCTCACCAATTTTTTCCACAATGTCATCAGTTTCTCTTATACCAGCAGTGTCTAGAAGGGTGACAGGGATTCCATGAATCGAGACATTTGCTTCTACTACATCCCTTGTTGTTCCAGCTATTTCCGTAACAATAGCTCTTTCACTCTGCAAGCTAAACATTTAAGTTCCAATATCAACTATTATGGAGGCAACATGAAATAAATCAAACTATCCAAGTGCATATGTGATTCATATATACTATATGGATTATATAACACAACTGATATTCTTAAATGAAATAATGCGCCGGAAACGTTTGATGTATAGACTTAGGGAATGAAGCGTGGCAAAGAAGTGGGAAGAAGGTGTCACATGGCAGAGGAACAAGGCATGACGGACAAGAAAAAAGAGAAAGGAATAAGACGTAAGGGGTGAGGGGCTAACCAGTGGCGAAGGACGAAAATAATCTAAGGTAGGGCGAACCCTAAAATGATGTAAAGACAAAAACATTCCTGAGATATTAATGCTATATATGATTCTAGGATAATATATGTGTAGACGCTGCACATTATTCTCTTATGTGCGGTGATTTTTGTCATTCGTCCGATTTAGAGGAGATGTTGGTCAATGAATTGCTCCCTCTCCGATGTTCTATCAATATCTTCCTTTCGTCTCTAGACTGTCATCTCACCTCTCACCTCTTATCCATTCTACAACTCGCCATCAACCCTTCTTTCCAACGACTCAATCTAGGTCATAATTCATATTGTTGTTTCGAAGCCGATTTTGCACAGGTCTTACTAAAATGGGCATAACTTTCTCATACGAAGTTCGTTTTCGACGTATGACCACTCAAATTGTTCAGAAAAAA